>JABFQD010004642.1:0-11545 GCA_022817045.1 Psix sp. ZL-2020
TCCGGTTCTTGTGTGAAATAGTTTTTTTTGGCTTTATACATTAATTTAACTGTTTTGTTCCTTTTAGCTTTATACTCAGACCAATATTTTGTTTCATAAGAACATTTAAATAAGTTAAATAATCGATCGCGATTTTGGATGGTTTTGAACCACTTTTTTCATTTTCTTTTATAACAAATTCCTTCACCGAAGCCAGTTCGTCAAGCGTGTTAAAAATTGAATAAATTAATTTACTTGCAATATTATTTACATTGTCATTGTAATTAAAAAAATAAATTAAATTATTCACATCTACATTAAGTCTTTCTTCATTATCGTCAATATTAAATTTAGTAAAATTGTCATGCAGTTTTGTCTTAAAATTATTATTATCAAAGTCTAAAATCGCGTCTCAAGAGTTTTTTACAATTACACAAATACAACACGTCGAGCATTTTTACAATTAAAAGCAACCGAGACCCACTCGGGATTCGAAACTTTTGGTGCATATTCGATACGAGATCTATGAGAGTTTTACTTGAAGATGTTATTCTAGATGTCTGAGTTACAGTCTGTACCATTCCCCCTCGTCAAAAATAGATTCAGTAATCTATTCTCATAGTAATGGGGATTCAACAAATTCATGTTAAAATTACCTATCACCATGAGGTTACCTCGTCTTAATAAATCATCACATTTTTCTTCTAATAATTTTAAGAAAGTCACGTTTGAAGCACTCGGGGAATGATCCAGAAACAACAAATTTCCCCTATAGAAATCAGCGCAAATGCCGACTCCAATGCACCAATAGTTCGTCTCGTGCTGGGTCGAGAATAATAAATGGTATTTAACAGACTGCCAGACATAAACGACAACACGTCCAGTGAAGCCGTCGTCGGTGTCACACCGAATCGTGTCGTAACCCTGGATCCTCAATTCACTATCCACGATATTCTTCATTATTCTCGACTCAGTCAGAGCGAGAATCTCGATTTGCTTGTTATTAACTAAAAAATTCGCAATTTGGTCAAATAATAAAAACTTTAAATGTTAATAAATTTAATACATTTACTATTTACATGCGGTAGTGGCTATTCAGCATTGTCAAGTTTTTTTAAAATCTAATACTGATAATTTCAGTCAGTAGCCACATGGTTGTCATTCAGATCGGTTAAGTTAAATTTTATTTTTTGGGGCGCACAATTAACACATTTTTTAACATTATTGACATTCGGACAGGACTTACTATTATGCTTTTCCGAGCAACAATTGCATGCTATATCTTTCTTACAAGTATGATGGGTGTGTCCATAACCCCAAGAATTAAAACAACGTCTTATATTTAACTGTTCAAAAATTCTGCATCTTTGCCAGCCTAAATACAAGAATTCAAAAGTTGTTGGTATGTCGCACCCGTCATTTCCAGGATCATTGTCCAAATATTAGCTTTTTTAGAATCGTTGAAACCAATTCTTTTTATAATTTTCAAACTTTCGTCATTATTCAAAAACATTTTTTGTTTCCTTATCATTGCTAATAACTCGTCCTCTTTTTTATCAAATTTATTTTTATTGATTCCAACGACCCTTACTCTATGTTAACTATTTAGCTGTTGAATTACTTCTACGTTCTCATCGAATGTTTTTTCAATTACATTTTTAATTTATTTTTTTCATTATTATAATTATGTTGATACGTAATTATAACAGATCCGTTTTTGTTTTCCGTTATATTATTAATCCCTAAATTTAATTTGCCGATTTTCACCTTAATATTTATTTCGTTCTTTAAATTTATTCCTTCATCTTTATTTTTATTTTTTATTATAACAATATTTTGTTTTTTTGTAACGTCCGAATATTTTATTTTATTTTCATGTTTTTTCTTTTAATTTAAATTCTTTTATTTCATTTTTAAGATTAAAGATTTCACTTCTTAAAATATCAGTTTATTTATCTATAATTTGTTGAATAAATAATTTCAAATCTTTAATATCGAGTGGTATAGAACTTGATAAGTTATCCAGTTCTACATCACTACCGTCACTTAAATCATGCTTTCATTTTTTTGCTTTAACACACTTGCTTTTCATTCTCCCTGTCACACATATCGTACATCCAATTATTTCACCGGTCTTATCATCATTTTCATAAACATTTCTGTTAAGTTTACATTCCATATGATAAGAGAGGTGACATTTTTTACATTTCGTATCATCTTGTACAACACGCTTGCATTCGCAACACTTTGGTGACATTTTATTCCGAACACACGATTGAAGTTTGATTCGGTGACACTAGAGTGCAGCACCTACTAAATCCAGCGCGTATGGGCGATGGCAGATACCTATACAGCGGCAGGCAGCTACGTCTCGCGCATGCGCGATCAAAGATGGTTGTACAAGATGGCGGCGATCGCAAATGTGACAATGATGATACCAGAAGACGCCGCCCAAGCCGATCCGTAGTTCATGATTTCTCAGCCTCCTCAACCTCAGCCGTTTGGATATCACTCAATATAAAAATGTAACATCAGATATAATATAATACAAAGTATATGGACAAAAGATAAACAGCCTTTAAGAATTCAAATGCTCGTCACGCATAAGATAATGCAGAAGCCGCCGCTTGAATGCGTCTAGAGAACATGATGACGTAACATGACTAGGTAGAGAGTTCCAGAATGTTGGAGCCATCACTCCAAAGGCATGACGGTAAGATTCGATTCGTGCACGTGGGATATGTAGCACATCATGACGTGGGCGAAGATGATATCTGTACATAGGATGCGCTGGTTCCAGTCTCTCAGCAAGGTATCTAGGAACACCAGTTTGTAGTAATTGATATGTGAGACACTCTAAGAAATATAGTCGTCTAGTTTTACCGTGGAGCCAGCCTAGTTTCACAAAAAATCTGATCACTACTTCTAGCTCTAAAAATGAAGCGTACACAGCAGTTTAAGGCTCGGTCTAATACTTTTTCTTGTTCAGCAGATAATCCTAGTTAAATAAGACAACATTAATCAAAAAGAGATAGAATTATTGATGAGACAAGATAACATCTAACGGCAAAAGAGAAGGCTAAATTTTGGGTTCTGAAGCGACGTAAACACGAATGAACTTTGCGGGTCAAAGTTCTTCACAAATCTGGAAGTACCAAAGATTATAGCTTGAGTTTTAATTGTGTTATGTTTGAGTTTGTTCTCAGAAGCCCAATTAGAAATTGCATCAAAATCAACAGAAACCTGAGAAAGTGCATTGCGAATGTCACTGGCCAGTGATGTGAGATAAGTTTGTAGATCATCAGCATATAAAAGATGAGATGTATAATTTATCATATTGGGCAGGTCATTTATATGAAGTGAAAAAACAATAGGCCCTAGGACAGAGCCTTGGGGAACTCCACTGGTGACCCTAGCCCAATCTGATAAATCACCATTCGGACCTCGGACTGCTTGATGTCTATAAGTCAAATAAAAATAAAACCATAAGATCACCTGATTCGAAAAGTTAAAGTCTCTAAGTTCCTACAAGAGAATTCTATGGTCAACAAGATCAAAGGCTTTGTTGAAGTAAATTAGAATGAGGATAGTAATCTCACGCACGTTCATACCCTTTCTAACGTCATTGATTAATCTAATCAAGGCGGTCTGAGTGCTAAAGCCCTTACAAAAGCCAGACTGAAGATCATCCAGCAGACAATGTTTTTCAAGATATGAATTTATTTGCCCAAATACAATCTTTTCAGTCACTTTTGACAAAATGGATAGCATGGATATAGGTCTATAATCGCTCAAAAAGCGTCGTTTACTTAGACCAAATGCCCCTGTCAAAAGGGCATTGAAGTGATCCAACATATCGTCACAAGATGTTGCGGAGACAGTGCTAAGCCAATCAACGCCTGAGAGGTAGTTTAAAAACAATTTGCAATCAAAATTTTTCTAATCACGATAAAGAGAATCATATCTCACTACATCATTTGAGGGGCACTTGTAACGAAAGGAATTACTTTCATGCCCAGACATGAAAGGAACACCCGATTGAGTGAATCCTTTGATTTTGTCAAATGAGTCCACGATAACTATGCCCAGCAATGTATATGACGTGACAGTATGGTGCGTGGCGTTACTGGGGACGAGCTGAAGATCAAACTGATTAATAAAAGAGCTAATGACAATTGAATCGGAAGTAGATGCCATCATCTTAGCATTAAAATCACCAAGAATGATGATATTCGTGTATCCATGGACAAGATCATTAAAATCCTTAATAAAGTCAGAAATAAATCATACTCTAGGAGGTCGGTAGACAACGCATAATACAAGTTTATTACAAAGAGAGTACGATAATTCGGCAAACAGATATATAGGACGAAATGGACATGGTTTAGAGAAATGAATGCATACTGCAGTGAGCATTGCGTGAATATACACTGTAGCTCCATCTCCTACACGATCAATCCTATCATGACGCAACAAGTTGTAGTGTTGAAGAAAAACTGTGGAATCGAAGATGTCATTGGTAAGCCAAGTTTCTGTGATAGTAATTAAATGGAATTGATTAACGTATACGAATTCGCGAAGATCAACAATATGACGAGAAAGAGACTGCGCGTCATCCGCATGTTCGCTGTCATCCGCAATACTCGAAAAAGCGAGAATTTGCCATGTTTTCCAGAAACATTCAACCATTCGACATCCAATATGCAAAATAGTTGTTATCGCGAGCAAATATACGAGCTTCGGAGTACAAGCGTCTTTCTTCGCGAGTAGCTCGCGCCCTATTATCGATTTTTGAGTTTGGTTGATCAACAATCACATCACAACATTTAATAGTGCCCTTAATACACTTTGCCTTCAATCAGTCAATCCGAAATTTCGGTGATATAAATCTGATCAGCAAGATCATCTCGTCTCATTTCGTTTGTGTCACGTGTCATACGCAAAACACGGGCAAAATTGACATGCCAAGTTTGAAAGTCGACATTTAACACGTTGGCTAATTTCAATAACGTGGCATATGGGTCCCTTGACAGAGAGCGAGAAAGACCGAGAATCACAATTTCAAAACCACGATTAACATTGAATTCTGATCACGCATCGCACTCACAGACAAAGAAATTGATGAATACTTTGACATATAATCAGACTCTAGGCGTTGGAGGCGATCATCGACAGATCGCATTTCAAGTTTAAGGGCGTCTATACGAGAATTACATCCCTCAATAAAACAGTCTAATTTTCTGTCGATGCGGTGTAATTCATTTTCAATGACAGATATTTTTGACATTTTCGCTTCTAAGCCAGACAAAATCGCGACTTTCTCATTAATGGAGCGCAATAAGTCTTCAAAATCATCGGAAAAATGATCGGAAAATAAATTAACAGAAGCTGAAGGCTCATTAGGTCGAAGACGCTTAACACTACGTTTCGATGCTCGATCATCCACACCAATGCTGCATCCAATAATTTTGCCATCAATAACAATATCACGCTTTGGTTTACAGTCAATATGAAAAAGACGATGGCAAGTACAGTAGATCGCATAAGGCTCTCTCACAACCAGTTTACAATGCGAACATTTTCCCAGACTTGACATTGCGTATAAAAACCGAAGAGATATTAAATATACAAAAAGTAAGTAATTATAGTTCAGTTTCGAGAAAAATAATAATAGTAAAAATTAAATGAAATAAATAAGTAGACCACAGACAATCTACACTTCGAAATATGACAAATAACTTAATAAACCATTTAAACAAACAAATTGTATGTCAGCTGATTTAAATAAATAATTAAGAATAATACGTTTAAATTGCCTATGTTTACAAGAGTCGATTGAAATAAACAAAAATTAATTAAAAAAGGTCTATATACATGTATTGCATTATATGCGTAAAGTGCGTTACAAGCAGCTCCCAGGTCAGACGAGGTATATTCACGTTCCTTGTCTAACACATGCTCAAGTAAAAGAGACGGAGATATGCGTATTGATTAATACAACTCTCAAAACATCTATACAGCGAATATTTCATATAGCCAAATAATATTGAAAGACAATATCGTGATCAACCAAATCGAAGGCCTTGGATAAATCAAAAAGTATCAGGATAGTAATTTTTCTGCAATCAACCGCATAACGAATGTTATCAAGAAGATGAAGTAAAACTGTATACGTGGAATGATATTTACGAAAGCCTGATTGATAATTATCAAATAACGCATGATCCTCAATGAATTGCATTAGTTGTTTATAGACTATCTTTGTAAGGACTTTTGAGAAAGAACATAGCAACGAGATAGGCCGATAGTCTGACAATTCTGAAGAATTTAATTTTTTGCCAATGGGAATGATTAGAGAGCGTGTCCAGATATCCGGGGAATTGGTTGTAGAAAGAGATTTATTCACAATCAAAAGAAGAATATCTTTTATAACCGGGAATGCTCTCTTGATGTATCCAATCTCTCTCTTATTTATCCGCCCACAGGTGGTTTTTTCAGGTTTGTTGCTCAAGGCGCTTCATTTGAGCTCATCATGTCCATCCTGAATGTGCTCTGGAAGGATTTAAAAGGATTTATGCATCATCATTAATATCTTAAGATATTTTCTGAAAATGTTGTGCACAGAGCTCCAAAATTGACATTTCGGCCACATTGGATACCACAGGCTTCGTGTGTCAGCCTAGATTATTCAATAGCACCACCATCCCAAGCTACTAGATTCATCGTGGCGGGCAATCTATCGGAGGACACCTTCTGTCTCGCACGTGTGATTGGCTATTCCCGGTAATTTGCAATATTTTTGGTTGCCGAACCTGTTCACCAACTTTTGACATCGAACGCCATATTGGGATTTCCGTTAGATCTGAAGCTTGTGTTTACTACATGTCACCCGAAGTTACAACTTCGCTGTCACCGAATAACTCGGACGTGATTGATGAAATGAAGAGGAAAATATCTCTAAATTGTTTATATTAATTATTTTACACGGAATTGCGCTTGAATTTGATGAGAATAAATGGTTGCTGTTCGTGCTACGTTATTGTCAATGGATAGATTGTATGCATGAAATTATTTTCTGTATGAATACCGGTTTCTGATGCTATTTTCGATAATGCTGTAAGCAATTACCGGTTCACTTAAATCGACGGGTAGTCTTGTCTAAGAGCTTTTCTGCAATCTGAAGCTTCTGCTGATGGTGAGCGTTTGATGTGGCACGATAAATGAATGTATGAATAATTAATGCATACAGTACGTCAATATTTTTATGAATTATGTTTGTAATTGTTTTTCAACTTAATATCTAAACGCATTAGTACATTTGTTTAACTTAATTAGATTAAGCTAAACAAAACACAAAGTTAAATACAAGATTTTATTCTTGTGTCAACGGTACAGTCACTTAAAATTTCGATTCAATTATTGATCTAGTCTTAAGTTATATTATTATTATTATTTACTGTTATTATATTATTATTACCATTTAGATTATCTGAATTGTGAAGCTTTTTTATTCGCTCAAACTCTTCACTTTCTGCTTTTTAACCATAATAATATTACTGTCTGTGTTAGTTTTCTTCTTTTCTTATATTAACATTTGTAAGTTTCAAAATGGCTACCCTTGGAAAATGTAAACTGTAAACTCGTTGTTAAAGAACCGGAAGCCATATATTGTAACTGTCACCGACTATATCACTTGAACTGTAAACCGGAAAGAGACGTTACTCTAGATGGCCAAATTATTGGTTGCACTATCTGTTGCAAAGATCGTTTAAATCAACGCGGTGTCAGACGACCTAGGACTGATGACCAAATTTCATCACAAAGTAGTGACTCTGTGAACTACCAGACTCTACTACTATGTGCGTGTTACCGAATTGGAAAAGCATAATCATTCTGAAGCTAATGTGATTTTTAGCTACGTTTACTGGTGATATAGAGCTCAGATAAGACGAGGTGTTTCGCAACAGAGATTCAAAATTAATATGGTTTATAATTCTAGCCGTGCCAAAGATCATAATTTTTGTTTTACAGGCTTTCAATGGGATGTCACAGGCCCAATTTGTGATGGCATCGATAGCTGTTGATATCTTCAATAGTGCTTCGCGAATATTACATGGTGAGCATGTAAGGTATGCTTGTAAGTCATCTGCATAAATAAGATGCGACATATGCTGAAGGTAAAGAGGAAGATTGTTCACGTATATTGATAATAAGAGAGACCCTAAAACAGAACCTTGTGGTACTCCTCTCAATACTTCAGTCCATTCAGATTGTTTTTGAACTATTCTCTCAATAACTTTCGATAAAATCGGAAGTAATGATATCAGTCTAAAATCTTTAAGATCATTAAGTTTACTAATTTTTGGAAATGGTTTGACCAATGATTTTTTCCATGTAGAGGAATAATCACTGTCGCAAGTGATCGATTGCTAAAAAAATAGCCAGTAAAGATCGGCAATGAATAGATAAGATGCCAGGATTTGTGATCCACACCAACAGTGTTTGATCTCGATTTCAAAATAGTCGCTGTTACCATGTCAGAAGTTACATGGCTAAAATAAAATCTTTCTAAATTAATGTCGAGTTGTTCGTGTAGAAAAACGAAAGAGCAGGTAATGGAACTGAAGTCAGCTACATCAAGGTCGTCAGTTGTTCGATCTGTGAAGAAACGATTAAGAATATCTGGATCAAAAGAGGACGATACGAGATGGCCAGACCTGGACTTTGCTAATCCCAGAAGTTTTAGTTTTCTCCAGTATTGAGAGGGTGAAACATATAAAGAGAGTGATGAGAGAATGTACTGGCTCTTGAAATTTCTCACTAAAGTAGTGACTTTATTTCTCTGTCGGACGAATAGTAACAAGTTATCAGCAGTACGACATCTCCGTAGTCGAGCTCTATACCGATTTCGTAGATTAATTTCATTCCTCAAATTGGACGTTAGCCAAGGTGCAGGAGGACAATTTGATGAATATTTCCTCAAAGGCGCATTAGAATTGTAAGTACAAATTTGTTGAAATGAGTTAACAAATCATTACATGACAGAAAACCAAGCGATTCCAACCAGGGAGCTTTTGCGAGGTTGTCTAAGAAAGTATCAGTGTTCATATTTCGATGATCACGATAAGTAAATTCATGAAGATTCTCGTGACGATATCGACATGAATACTCAATTGAGACAAGCTCATGACCGAACATGAAGGGTGAACCAGACTGCTTGAAATCCAACCATGTGTGTGAAGTAACAGTATTATGTGTGGGATTGCTAGGAACCCCACATTGCTAGGAACAACGAATTGGTTTCGGATAAAAAATTTTTTATGTTACAAAGTTGTTTTGGGTTTGCTGGCTCACAATTTATTGCCCACAATTTTTTACTGGTTTGCAGGGGCATTTTCCTTACACGGAGTATCACTAGGTGTGAAAAGATCTCCAGTGTATCAGGGATCACGAAGCGCTGCTAACCTTTAACTTTCTTCTTCTTTTGCAACTTTAAAGAATCCTTAAAATGCACTGTTATAACTTCTCACGTCCTAAATTTTTCTTGTCAGTTAATGACTTAATTTTTCTCCATCTCAAATATACCGAAAAAGTTGGCCAATCAACTTCATTTTTATCTCGATTGTAAAGTGTAATGACAAAATAAGAGACTACAATATATGTTAAATTTATTCAAGATTATTTATTTCGTAAAAAAACAAAAATTATATATTGCAGAATATTGCAGTCTCGAAAACGGTGTCCCGTCTCTAAACACCTTCAACACTTTTGTGATGGATTAAATTCCGATGGTCCTGAGACCTTATTTTGCATTTTAGGAGCAAAATCCACTTTCGAAACTTGTAATGCCACCCCAGGCATTTATTGTGGCGTGTTGGCCGTTTTATTTACATAAATCGACTTAGACTGAGTCAACCATTCGGTTTGCATTGTTGCCTCGACCTGACAAATCTCGATGTTCTCTTCAAAAAAATGATACAAAAATTCTACTTCATATATTAAATTGATAAAAGAATGTTAAATCAAATTAATTAGTTCTCGAATTTCATTTATAAGATGGCTTGATATTGGTTATTTAAATTGGACCAACTACTTCTTCATCTTAAGCAGATAACTCAAAAGCAACTAAAAATAGTGGTTTAATGACAACATATTTTGTTTTTTCAAATTTTTTACTTAATTTACTCAAAACACGTTTAATTGCAGATGATGAAATATGTTCTTTTTTCCAAAGCTGGTCTCCAATTTCATATTTGATGTTTTATTATTTATGTTAATTATATTAATGTGCCCAACGTTTCCGTGCTTGATCGAAATGTAAATTTAATATATCTCTGAGTTCAATTAAACAAGTCATACGATGAGTCCAGCCGTCTGTTTCATACTCTGAAATCTTAACTTGACCTTTCTTAATTTTACGTAATTTCAATTTAGCACAAGGCTACAACCTAAATTTAAAAATGCAGGATAAAACTTTGAGCAACAAATGAATGGCTATATTATACACAAAACGAAATTAATCCATATATATTTACCATTAATTTGTATTAAAATTAAAAAACTCATTTGTATTATTAAAGATTCACATTTCATATTTTTCAAACTTACAAAAAAAATTTTAAAAATCACATTAAAAAATAATGCCAAAAAATCTTATTTCAAAAAAATTGGATGGAAAATTTCATTTCACGAAAAAACATTAAAAAGTAATTGCAAAAAAAATTTCATTTAATAAAAAAAATTGATGTAAAATTCTCATAAAAAATTTCGTTTAACAAAAATCGCAAATAATAATTGCAAATAAATTTTATTCAAAAAAAAATTTGATGTAAAATTTTTATAAAAAGTTTCATTTTACAAAAATTCATATAAAAAAATATAACAAAAAAATTTTATTGAAAATTCTATGTTAATATTTATATATGTTGCGACAAAAGCTCATTATTGTCTTCGGCAAGAAAATATCAAGTTGTGTATCAAACATACTTTCTAATATTTTTGTATAATTAAATTTCAAGAATTTTTGCCATTAAGTTTTCTAAACTCACTCTAATGACGGTAGAAGGAGAGCGAACGCTCTAGAGAAAAAGAGCGATGATGTATACCGCGTGGTGGGGTCATATTAACGCGTCTCTGAAATGGAAGCTCTGGCCTGCAGTCGCTGTCAAAATTCAGTGCTGATCAGGGGGTACAAACTCCCATATAACCAATGTGTAACGTATTTGAGAGCGCGCGCAGCGCCTCTACCGCTGTGTCTCGGTAACTGAACTTACTAGCAAAGGACCGAGATATACGTTCTTTGTCTACGGAAAAAGATTTAGCGTATACAAAGTATTCATAAAATAATTCAATATAATATTTTATATACATATATTATATATATATATGTATATTATGTGCAGGAAACGTAAAAAATTTACAAATCATTATATTTTCCATAACAAATATTAAATATAGAATAAATATTCAAATTTATATTTATATATTAATATTTTAAATATATTTTGATTTTGTAATAAATACATATATATTTAAATATTTTCAATATTAATAATAATGTTAATAA
>JABFQD010004643.1:0-11544 GCA_022817045.1 Psix sp. ZL-2020
GCACTCTTGTTTAGTATTTAACGCCTATCAATATTAGCATTAAATGACAAAACTACATGACATTTACCATTTTTTTATTTTAACTCGTTATTTCAATATTTTTCGCTGTCTTATATATAACGAATTATTTTGTTTTTATTATTGACATTAGACATATTTGATTTCCATTAAACTTTCACGAATAATACCATAATCTACTGAAAATATTAATTGACACTAGATGTTTACAAATTTAAAAAAATTTCGAATAATAAAGAAATAGTTTGTTCTTTTTTACATTTTTGTGAAGTGTGACAAATAATATTACAAATTGAAATATTCTAACTTTAAAATTTTAATTTTTAGAATCCAATGTAGGGGTTTCTTTCCCACAAATTACAAATAAATCAAAATATAGAACTAAATTTCCTACTAGCTGTGCGAACGTACAATCTGTTTGGGTTTTTCCCAACTTCAAGTTTTCTAATTATTTTTACATTTTTTTGTATATGTCTTAGTTGCACTAAGTCAGATTTGGCAAGCAACTTTAAGACCTAAAAGAACACACACTCCGACAGCTGTGGTAGCGAAAGTTTTCCTACTCCTTGAGAAGTTTTATTTTGTAAAAATTAGTTTGTCATAGTGTAGTTATTTTGCTCGCCCGGCACCCAGTCAAAACACTAAGAATGATATTGAAAAATGAATGAAAAAATAGAAGAGGTATAAGCTTTATTTATTATAAAAAGCAGATGTAGTTATGATGTTTTTACGTTGGTAAATATTATTTACTCTCTAATTAAACAATTAATTATCATAACAAAGTAATAAAGTAAATTTTGTTCACTATAACAAAACATTAATGTATAAATTATTCGCATTCATGTACAGTAAAATAAAGCTATCATAAAGAAAACTGTTGAATATTATAATATAGATATAATGTTTCTTAATAATAAAACATAATTCTTTCATAGGTGGCTGATGAAAGAAAATAGACAACAATTTAAAATTCTATATAAAAACAAATCGACATAATTGAAAAAACAATGAAAAAATAACATAAAACCATGTTTTTAATGACATTCACGTGTGAATCAACTTGTACTTCATACCGGCCATTAAGTCCCATTTCGATCGTCCCCACTACACATGCACTTACAGTCACCCACACTTCATTTTCACTGATCTCTTTTTCTTCTAACGTTCGTAACATGAAGACGCATTATGAAATACACCCTTATATAAAACATTAACTATGAAGTTTAATTATTCTTTGCGCTGCCTGTTCAACAGGTTATGGGCATAGCCATAAATATTTTTTTGTATTGTTAATTTTCGTTTTGGCACTCGTGCGGTAGTTCCAGCAGTGTGCAAAAGTAGAAATATTTTTTCTAAATGTCGATGGAAAACGAGCGTATAAGAAACCCTAAACTCAAGTCCATAAAAATTGAACAAAGCGAAAATTTAGGCTACGAATTACCTTGGTGCCTAGAAAATTTTCAACGGAGACATAAAATATCCGCCCGGAGAATTCAAACAGTGACTACAGAACATGCCATGTGGACAAAGTTGGACTAACGTGGATCAAAGGATCATCACTACCGCAGTAGAAGAAAAATCACTCTTATGCACAATTAACTACAACTCATCAAAGGAAAAGGGGGACAACTTTTTTTCAGTATATGAGTACAAATCAGTAGCTAGCATTCACAGGCATCTACTAGAGTAGTACAGCTACAAAAAAGATCCAGGCGATGTCATCGCCCTACATGTGGCCAAGTTTGAAAATCTTTTACATCGTTTGAAGATTAAGGGTAAGAAAATATCTGAACAAATAATCATGACGAAAATTGTAATGACTCTCCTCCCCAGCTACAAACATTTCACTAGTGTATAAGATTCAGAAAAGAGACTAAATCAGAAAAGAAAACATTTTCAAACTTGATATCGAGACTTTCAATTGAAGAACCTATGTTAGGTACAATCGATCAAAACGACAATGCAGCCTTGCAAGCCGAAAATTTAAATCATTAAAATTCCGACGAAAAATTGAAATCGACATGCTACTGGGAGAAGCCAGGTCATTAGATGCAGCATTATATGAAAACTTCCCAAGAGTGCCGACTAGAGAAAAAGAGCGTATTCATTAGCGCAAAAAGTGTAGACCCTAATCACGAAAGCCATTCGAACACTTGTTTCTTGGAATCCGGCGCCACCGACCACATGTCACATTGACTTGAATGGTTCTCAATCATTATAGAATTCAAAAAAAGAATACCAGTATGCATCGAAGATGAAAAGAAGATTCCAGCAATAAGATCTGGCAACATTAACAAATTTTCAATGGAAAAACCTGGAATCAAATGTTTTGGAGTAACTTTCTTTTTGTTCCGAACCTCGATTTCAGCTTTTTTTCACTGGGAGCAATACTGGATAAGAATTCGTCGCACGAATCACACAGCAAGACTTGCAAACTTCTATGGGACGGAAATTTTGCTGCAGTAGAAGAAAGATCCAGTCAGCTTTTTCAGATAAAGTTCTGAGTCATTACAAACGAGCATTAGGCTTGTTCTGACAATAAAAAGGAATCCCTTCTCTCCTGACTCATCATACTATTGATCAAGTAAAAAGGATCTTGAAGCGAGTGGACTTAAGAAACATTTAGAAACATTTAGACAAAGGTATCAAAATCATCCGATCTAACTATGGTCTGGAATTTGCAAACAAGGAGGTAAGCAATATAACTCGTAAATTTGGCGTGATAACCCAGATAATTGTTCCTTTCACATTCTAATGAAACGATGCTGTCGAACGTGAGAACAGGACAGTCGTCGAGTTAACCAGGACCTCCTTACACGCAGAAAATTGTCCACAGAAGCTGTAGACGAAGGCAACCAATTACGCAGCATACACACTCAACAAAACTAAAACCATATCAAAAAGGAATTGACACCTTGTAAATTATGACTTGAAAAATAACCTGATGTAACGACTTTCAGAAAATTCGATGAGGAAGTCTACGTTCACATTCCAAAGCAGTATAAGAGAATGAGATCACAAAACGAAGAAAGGTGTTTTCGTGGGTTACAATTAAAGCATAAAGATATTGAATATGGTTTCCAGCTGAAAACAAGATAAACATTTATCAAGATATGAAATTTAATGAGCACATGTTTTCAGGAAAATGAAAGGAATCCCCGGAAGAAAAAAAATACAGCCTGGACGCTGATAAAACCACCAAGCAATCAATATGTAATTGACAAATATTGTTGCTAGAAGATGAAATATAACAACAACGGCAGCATCTAGCGCTTCAAGAACAGGCTTTTGGCAAGTAGCTTCAGCCAAACTCCCGGAGTCGACTATCACGAGACTTCCAGTCCTGTGTTCCGATTCGATTCAATTCATACATTTTATCTGTTATAACTTAACCTGATTCTAAAGTGATTTGATGGGAAACCGCGTTTCTCTATGGTGTACTAAAAGAAACTATTTACATAAAACAAACCAAAGGATATGAGAATAGGACCAAATGTGTGTGAAAACTCAATCAATGTTTGTACGGACTGAAGCAGACGTTAAGATGTTGGAACCAGTGTTTTTATAAACGTCCTTGCTGAATTCGGTCTACATTCAACCAACGCTGATCATTGTGTTTTTACCAACAAAGATCCTAAGAGACATCTAATGCTAGCCATTCACACTATTGATGGATTGATTGCTGCCATTGCCAACAGGATGGTTAATAAGCTGCTGAACGAATTTCACAAGAAGTTTGAAATTACCTCAGGAAATTTGAACACTGATATAAATACTTTTTGGGTGCAAGAGAGTAAAACTCAATATTCTGAAAAATTAAATACCTGGGCAGGAATTTTGAACAATCAATTAATAGAGTCATTTTTTATCGATGGTAATTACAACGCTGAAAAGTACGAAACCATGCTTGGAAATCAAATTGTTCCGGCAATAAGATAAATTGCTAGAGAAAAATTTACCCGAACATGGTTTCAGCAAGACGGAACGGCACCTCATTTTGGAGTCAGTGTGGACAATTATTTGAACACAAGTTTTCTTAATAGAGAGATTGGAAGAAGAGAAACAATCGAATAGCAAAGAGACTCATCTGAAAAAGTAACCCTAAAGTAAAAGGCGAGAGGACTCATCTAGAAAAGCATCCTAATAGTAAAAAAGCCAAGTTGATTGTAGTTAACTCTGCCCCATCCACTATTGGGGATGAAGAGTAGCATTCGAGTTCAGCACCTTTAAATAAAGGTTCAAAAAATATTCAATACTTTTTCGTTTTTCCAATTCATTCTAAATGTCTCGAGATATTTGAACGGTTCCATATTTTTTTCAGATTCATAAAAAAAAATCATGTTAACGATTACAGCGAATTCCAGCGTAAATCAGGATAAATTTTTTCATCAAAACTTTTGTATTTTAAGGCAGATAATCCGTATTTGCAAATAAAAATAGGAATTTACATTTGAGAATACTAAGTTGCCCACGCCCCATTTCCAAAGCTGGGGAATCCTGTTTAGAGTAATTCGATAAACTTTTTAAAAATAGTGACTACTTGTTTTTCAGTTTTTCCATCCGATATGAATTTTGCGAAATATTTAATCATCCCTCTACTTTTTTGATAACATGTATATTCAGCTGCGCGCTAGAACAATTCCCGTTACATTCTAAATGAAAAAAATTTGTGATAGCTGCGAAAGAATGTCTTAAGGGATGAAAAAAATGTCTATATATATTATTATTTAGCCGTTTCCTCGTATTTTATCTCTATACAATATTTTAAAATGTTAAAAAAGTTGAAAAAGTGTTAAAGAATCACAATAAAGTTTCAGATTAGCTTAGGAATTTCATGATATCTGTTATTATAAAAAATCTTTTTTATGAAAAGAATACTAAATTAATTTAATTTTATTCAGCCCTCAGAAATGAATCAACCTAACTAACCTTTTGAATTAAGAAACTCCATGTAACCAACTGATTTTTTCACCACCTTCAAGTTTTTTGGTATCTGAATTGATTTTTCACTATGTCAAACTCTTCAAGAATTTTAAAAATATCTATGGCAGCATAAAACTGTTTCTTATGTAAATTTTCAATTGTTCAGGAAAACAATCTTATATAATATTTAATAACTAACATTGTAATTTTATAATACTTCTCTAATAACTATCTGGTTATATATAGTTATTAGAAACACATCGCCAGCTATATATAAAGTCTCCCTCAGTGCTTCCTTTCATACGATATTTCTATCTTGCCATTCTTCGTTTGACGTAGTTATCCGCAAAATCTTTGCATTCTTTACTAATTTTAATATCCAGTACTTCCATCTTTTAGGGGTGCAAAGTAGCCTTCATTGAATACACCAACAGCAAGAAATGCTGCTGTTTTAACTACTTTTTCAATAGGCGAACGTTGTGGAGCCTTGCACTAAATCGTCGAATAGAACTCTCATCAGAGTTTTAAGTATGATTTCTACCTGAACACTCTATATATATAGACCGAAGAAGTGTTTTTCCTTCTGAAGAGATTACTTGGAGAAGATGCATTGATACTTAGCGATTTCATCTCCAACCTTTGATTTTTGCTATGCACATCAGTCATCAACGCTAGACTAACAGTTCTAATATGTCCGTTGTTATCTGTTGAAATAAGTAAAGTAAAGTTGTCATTATAACTATTTTCATATCAATGACCGAATCTATATTATGCCTTATATCTAATCTTTAATATATAGTAAATTTTTCATAAACCCATCCGTTAACTTCCCTCTACCTGCGTGTTTTTTTGTATGTTTCGAAGATGCGCGTCCGTTCTCTTGTCCATATAAAATTTGACCTTTCATTTCATTGCGATATTTATACGAAATGAAACAAATATCATTGAGCTTTGAAAAATTATGACTAAACAACTCATGCGCGCCTAAATCTGGGAATTTGACGATTGACGCTGCAACGTTCAATGCACTATATCTTCATTATTATTTAATGTCACTTTCATATTTTTGATTGATGTTCTTGAATAATCAAAATAAATATTTTTCACAAAAAATTAATATTTTTTACACGGAGTGCAAATTTACAATTTTTAAAAATCCCTCTTTAAAAATTACAAATGAAATATTTTGTGCAAATGAATTCCCCATACAAGTATTTTCAAAATATTTCCAAAACAAAAATATTCAAACTCTTGCAATATAAAAAAATCATTCGGCCGTAACATTTGTCACCTTTCTATGGCATGGATTATTTTTTAAAATAATAAGTTTTAAGATAAGATATATATAACGCAACATGAAAATATGAACAAATAATTTTGTTATGCTTTTTCTTTCTTTGCTGCACTGAACTCATCAGCAAGGTTTATCTTAAAATCTCAGCGGTTAATTAATGGTGCTCTTCATTTATATTTTGCGCTTTTAGTAACTATAACTTCACTTATCATTTGAGATTAAAATACCAACTGAGATTCTGCAATCAATTTTAATAATGATCATCTATTTTAGCATATAATTTCAGTATTAACTAGAACACAATAAAATAATAACAAAATTTTATCCACCATTTTCGATACTTCAACATAATACAGCATTAACCGTGTAATTGTGTAATAACATCACGCATAATCACAATCGAACTTCACTTGGTAAGTTCGTTTGATTTTATAATTATGCTAAGATGTCTCGTCCGAAGAGATCATATATGCAGATGTTGAAAGCGTTTGAGCAATTCGACACCATTTGAACATAAACAATCAGAACTTTATTTTTATCACAACCATTTAGGAACTTAAAATCTTTTCTTACAGCAATCACTTCTTTAAATAAAATTCAAAAAATTAACCGTGGCCTACACTCTCTGCAAATTGGGCATTATCTCGTATGGGCCTATTGTAAAATTGCGCAAACACAGCCGACAACTGTCTCCAGCAAGCAGTCTTGTTAATTTCATCTAAGTTGAGGCCTTTACGCGCCGCGGCCGAAGTCGATGCGTGACGCGTCGATGTTCTTTGAATATCGCGGTGTTTATACCACTCTTTTCCAACCCCGACTTAATCCACCTACTGATCGTTTGCGATGAACAAGGCTTAAGCGGGTTTTTTCGAAGTCAAAAATACCAAATCAGTGTTCTTTGGCCTAATACTTTTGGTGCGGTCAAGGTAGCACACAAACGCAGATGCCACGCATAAGGCGGGCTGACTTATAAAAAATGGTAAACGTAGTAATGGTTGAGCCCGATAGGCTCCTGTTGTCTTAATCCTATCCGTAATTTTAGTGAAAATAGCATCTCCGACTTTCTCGACATTACTAAGTCTTATTAATGACAACGTTTGACATCTCTAGGCCCTTGTCAGCGCTAAGATCACAACTAGCTTACACGATAATTCCTCTAGACTCAACGATTCGTTTGGATAACAATTAGACAAAAAGGCTAACACTTGGGTGGGATCCCACGTAAATTCGTAACACGGTTTCTGTGGTTTGCGTACCACCGCGCCTTTACAAAATCGTCGAACAATCGGATCCGAACCGATATCATTTTTTATCTCAAGCGAAATCGCAGATCGATAAGAATTTAGAGTGCTATATGAAGAAACGTTGTCTAAACATAATTGTAAAAAATTTAAAACTTGTTGAAGAAAGGGATCAAACATGTCGACATCTTTTTTGTGACAAAACTCCCACCAAAGTCGCAGCGGTGTCTCGTACTGCCGCATCGTTGACTCCGCTAGCGACTCGCAGATCACGTCCAATGCTTCGAACAGTACACCCTTTCTCAGGAGCGCCTGCCTGACACTCTACCGGCCACCAGGGAAAGCGTGTTGCACAACGAATGCCTCTCTCTAAAAGGAGAAATTAACAGATCAGTTTTTGGATATAACTTGATAGGATCAGAAATTAGCATTTTTTGGAATAAAGGGAACCAAGACTGCGTCGGCCAATTCGGCACAACTAAAACTTCCTCTGCTTTATCGACTAAAATTTTTTGTAAGTATCTCAAAATTAAGGAGAATAGCGGAAATGCGTAAAAGTAAAAACTGTTCCAAGACATGGTAAAGGCGTCTACCAGATCAGCCTCCGGGTCAAGAAAATACGACACAAATCTTGCGCATTTGCGATTAAGCCTTGAGGCAAATAAATTGATATCAAAACTGCCCAATCGTCGGTCTATGATTCGAAAGGCCTGATCACACAACGACCATTCTGTTTCTTTTGGTTGCCTGCGCGACTCAGCGTCCGCCTGGTAGTTGACCCTTGAAGAAATATACGAAGCAAAAACCCACAGATTCTTTGCTTCGCACCATTGCCAGATTTGCTTTGCCAAACTCGCTAATGCGCAATAAAATTTCGCACAAGCGATAATTCCTTGCAAAACATTTGGGACCATAAAAAGCAGCCGTTAATTTATCGACTCGTTTTTCTCTGATTCCTTCCAAAATCCATGTGACCTTCTCCCCTTACAACATATTCCCCAGCCAGAGTTCAATGCATCTGAAAAAATTTCTAGGTTATACACGTTACTTCTAATGTGATTATACACGACTGGAGCGCTGGCAGCTTGAATCTACCAAACCAGATCCATCTGTACGTCCACCGAGGGCTCCATCTTTGACTTTAAATTGTTTGCATTATTTCGTAACACTAAAGTTTTAACTGTTTCAAACTTCTTTAAATACATTAAACTATATTTGACTACCGGCCGCGGCGACACTAAAAACCTAATAAATTGGGCCCACTGCTCAATGATACAGTGACGTTTTTTAGCGAACCGGTTTGCGCTCTCCAGCAGCCGAATTCGTTTGTCCTCTGGAAGAACAATGGCCATTTGCTCCGTATCGACGATGAATTCAAGACAAACCCCAAAAATTCTAAAAGATTTTTTAGATACATTGTTTTATCTTCGCAAACTTCGTTATATTTTCTTATTATCAAAAAACCGTCTAAATAATTGATCAATAGAATTCCTCGAGCTCTCACGTAACCCAGTACCAGTTTCATAAGCTTAGTGAAAACAAATGGAGCTGTGGAAAGTCCAAATGGTAGAGCCTGAAACTCGTACACCTTGCCCTGGAAAATAAAACGCAAAAACTTGTGCTCGTCATGTATTGGTACAAGCAGATAAGTGTCCTGAAGATCTATTGAAGCTAAAAAATAACCGGGTAAAATCATTTTGATAACTGATTTTAAATCTTCCATCTTAAAGTGCTCGGTTTCAATAAAAGCGTTCAACTCTTTCAAGTTCAAAATGAACCATTTACCACCGCTGGGTTTGTCAATTAAAAAGAAGGAGGAGAGGAACTGGTCCTCGCATGGAAACACCACCTTGATTGCTCCTCTTTCCAGCAACTTGTTTACTTCAAGTATGCAGACTTCAATTTCCTCCGAAGATAAACACGGTTCAACAGGTAACCTAACCTTGACAAAGTCCCATATGACTTTATCGCCTGTAATTTCTTTCCACCTGTTCAGAAAAAACCTCAGTCTACCTGCTATTCTTACCTCTACTAACGGCGTTGAAATGAGGAACTCTGTTTCCGTATCTGTTGATGCCTCTGAGTCACTGCAGGCCCCGTCTTGCGCGGCATCTTGTTGTACGATTTTTTGACAGGGTACTTCAGGTTTTTTGACATCCCAGCTGATGTCTGATATTGTTGCTTGGGTTTTGAAAACTAACCCTTGCGCCGAGTGATTCAGTTTCGCTCCGGAGCGCGTAATGTTTTTTGCAACCTTCTCCGCAACCGATGTAGCTTTCATCGTTTCGTTGAATTTCTCACCGAAAAGATACGTGTCGATTGGACTGTTTTCTACAATTGATTTCGCAGACAGGGCGAGCGACGATAAAATGAACATTCTGCGAGTTGTTGATATGTTGTGGAGCAAATCTACATTCATTCTCACAGCGTCGTTCAACTGTTTGATCAGCTCCTCCCCATCAACCTTGAATTTTTGCTCCTTCTTACTGGCTTCCAAAAGATTGGACAAAATAGTAGCAAGTATCGCAATCGACGCCGCCAATTGGTCCTGGAACACTTTCTGATGCGAGTCCTTTTTCACAGCCGATTGAGACAGCGTAGCTTTTAGCTCTGCGTTCAGGCTTGGTCCCATAAAAATCCTACAGTTTTCGGGAGGCGGATGCTCCCTGATAAGCTTCTCGACCATTTCCTTTTTTAAACCTTTTTGGACAATTTTTTGAAAACGCTCGACAAATGCGGCGTAAATAGGTGGACCAAACTTTCTCTCCTCAAAAAACTCGCCCAGCTGCGCCAATGTTGCCTCATCCAGCTCTGCGTCGCTCTGCTTGTTAGTTTCCTCGGTTGACTTAGCCCCGTACACCGCGGGGAGACATTCTCTTTGTCCTTAACCTGGTCTCCAGTTTTGTTGTCGTCTAGCCTCTCATCCTCACGAATCTCCGCGTCAGAAGTGTTTGTCGAGCTATTGGACCGACTTTCCCTGTCAATCGGGGCCATCGCACGAACTGACGTCTCTCGCGGAGAACGCTCCGTTCGTCTACGATCACGTACTGGTGGCTCTCGTGGATACCACTCTTTACGTCTGCGTCGATCGTAATCACTTTCATAGTGATCGTAATCGCTGTCATACAAATCTTATCGGTAGTGCGACGACCGCGACCTCTCGCGCCGACGATACGGTAAACACGATCGTTTGTGCTTTTGGTATGGCGAACACGACCTTTGGCGCTGGTCATATCACGAACGCGATTTTTCACGCCACCGGGAGGGTGAGCGTGAATTTCCACGCCTGTAAGAGGACGCGCGATATCTCTCGCTTCGCTGGGTATAATCTCGCGACCCTGAACTTCGACGATCATACCTGTGACACGATAAGGGGAATAATCCTGAGACGAATCGCTTCTGCGAGAGGATTAGGATCAGCTTCTCGAACGCCGGCAGCGGTGATCATATTTAGCTCCCTCGGAAGTGAGGTTAGGTTGATTTTTCACACTCTCGCGGCATTTTGATGTTTCTTTATCACTCCCGCGAACAACCTGAGGGTTCTCCGACAATTTTTTGTCCTTAAGGACCTTGTCCTTACCCATTTTCTAATTAAGAAAAAAAAATCCAAACTTTTTATAACAGCCTTGCACGATGTGACTGAATACACACAAAAAATGCGAATGAGAAACGCGGGAAGGGCAGCATCGGAACACAGAGGGGTGCTGCCCTCTCTAGCCTTAAAATTTGTGGCTGAAACTAGAAACTGATGTTACTACATATACAGGGTGTCTCAAAAGTCCCGGAACGCTCAAATATCTCGCGAAATATACATCGAATCAAAAAAAAACAAAAAATACGTGTTTCACCTTTTCGAAAAAGCTATTTGACAATACCACACTTGACCCCCCCCCCCCCCCCCCCCCCGGGGGGGGGGGGGGGGGGAAATTTTAAATCTTAAATGGGAACCCCCTTTTTTTATTGCAGTTTTGGTTTCTCTTCAAAAAATTTGGATTGTACGGGCTTGTTTCTTCTGTGTCCCCTCGCCCTCCCCTTTTCGGGTTTTTTTTTTATATGTGCCCCCTTACC
>JABFQD010004644.1:0-11544 GCA_022817045.1 Psix sp. ZL-2020
ATGGAATAGTATTATCGAAAATAATACATTTTAGACTATGTATTATAAAATGAATAATTTTAAAATGACTAAAAACGAATTTATAATTTTTTTCTGTTTTAGTTAATTGTCTATGCATTCAGTGAACTTATCGAATTATATGCACATTTCACACTCTATATATTTAATTTGTTTAAAATATGTATGAATAATAACTACAATTATTATCTTATATAGGATAATGGTACATTACATAAAATTGTGATTTTTATAATAATCTATATAATAATATTACATACATAAGTAATAATAGTTCTTCGTAAAAAGGGATACGATTTTTATACTTGGTAAATTTGTATTTGCCTCTAACTTTTTATCAGAACTTATTTTTCATTATTGTAAGTTTTTATGCATATAATTATTCGAAAGAACATTAATGTTTTTGTTGAAGAGATTTATTTTCTATTTGATGCACTGAACCAATAGTTAAATTCCTGTTTAATTAAATTTTATTCATTATTGCAATAATTGATAATAAACACAATTATATCAATTACATTCACATTTAGTATCATTTCACTTCATCGAAGGTTACAAATTTACAAAGTAGATTTAAATATATTTACCATTTCGATAAAATAAACGGTTACGAAATTAAGTCACTTAATATTTCGTAAACATTATGGACTTTTCATCGATGTTTTGAAATTACCTTAAAAGATTAAGTGAGCAAAATTAGTAATTATTACAGCCTAAATTACTGCGAATAATTACATTCAACCGTGGACCTTACTGTTTCATTCATATGTAGAAGTATAGTAAAATGTTTTTTTCATTAAGATGCAATAGTTTTTTTAGTTGAATCACTGATCCTAATTATAAAAAATATTTTCTCTCTTCATAATATAAATATCGCAATTATCATGCACTGAAAAAAATGATTAATTAAATAGTAATCTGATCGCAGAGTTCTCATCAGCTAAAAAATGCAATTAACAACATGAATAATTTTTGTTTTACCCTAATTCAACTGACAAATCATAGAAAAAATATTATTATTAAATGAAAAATTGATTTATTTAAAATTTTTATTTAAATTTTAAGTTCCATTGATTTTCCTTAATTTTCATTAATAAAATCTCAATGTCTGACTATTCAATTGTCAAACTGAATGTTCATAATCATTTTTATAGGCGTTACTATAAAAATTACGAAGTTACCCATCGATGTCAAAAACCAATTTCGCATCTATTGCACAGACCAAGTTGAATGAGATAGTTTTTTCTCTTGTGAAATCACAAAAAATGGAAAATCTTAATGAAATTATGAAGACGTAAAAAATAGAAAAAAAATGCGTGAGAACACACATTTGATTAATTGAGTTCAAATTGCGCTGAAACAAAAAGGGAAATGAAATAAAAAGACTCGGTGATTGCTGAATGGCTTATTCTCTTATTGCATTCTTTCTCATCATTTTATCGGAGGCAAAATCGAAGCCTATTTTGGCAATTTTCTCTCCGTTGGTGAATCCAATTTGTGAGAAAAAGAAAGAAAAACGTCAATGTGAATGAGATAATAGGTAATTACGAATTTGAGGACTTTCTATTCCGTCACGCATGGCTAATGCTTGATCTGACTGGATGCGGCGAGATCGCATTTTCCGGACATTTTCTGCGCGAAATAAGTAGAAGTAAGTAGAGCGAATTCTTTTTAACCAGTCGGAAGCAGCGCATTACGCGAGAGCATTATTTTGCGGTGCAATTAAAAGTTATCATCGTTCCGAAACAACACGTGCTCTTATAATTTATATTCACTTGGTTTCTCATGCCGATTATATTCACTCGGCGACTCTTGTTCACGCGACATTACTGTAACCCATCTGAATGTAATCAGATGCAGCGTTTTTACTTTTTATATGAGGACAAAAAATATTATAAAATTGGACTTCTTTCAGTCATTAAACTAGAGAAAATGTGACTCCAAGGATGCCATATTGTGAACTTTGTTACACGCACTGAAAATATGTATCATTTTCTTGATTTATTGGCTTATTATAATTTGATGAACTAGATTTTGTATGCAGTGTAGTTTCAGAAATTATCTTGTAGAAAATAAAGCGAAGACTTTTTCAGCAATATCATATTTTTATGATTACCTGCACATTTTTGCAGTCAGTTTCACATTTTCTTTACTTTCCGATGTGAAAATAATTGTCAAATTATGTTACCTCGAATCAATTCGATGAATTGAGTCATTTGCTAAAAATATGCAAACAGTTTAGCATGTCTTGGAGTAAATAATTATGTTATTGCATGTGATGTAATAGAGTTGCATTTCCACTGCATATAAACATATGGTTTATTCGTCAACATAATGTTTTAAAATTTCAACTCTCAGAATTGACTTAAACATCTTATTGTAAACACGTAATGTTTACAGTTCAATATATGTCAGTAGGTAAATGAAATTTGTTTATTCGACTTGAAAAACACTTCAATTTTCTAATCCCAGAATCGTGATTTTTTTATCGACAAATTGAATTCTATACCAAAATCATTCGACCGGTTCTACCTGTGACAATACCAACCAATTTACAGGTGTGAATTTATGCATCTATAATAGGTGTCAGCTGAAAGATTACATTGTAAACACTCAGTCAACTAAAGGAAAAACCGTATAGTCCTGGGAAAGGTGTTTGAAGGTAAATAACAGTTATTGTTATGCAAATTGTCAGAATCTCACCGAACAACAAATTAAAAAGTCATCAATTTGTGGCGTTAAACTTAGACCCGTCTGGTCCAATTACAAAGCTCATAAAAAGTCAGCTGAAAGAGAAAAAAAAATGTGTCTCTCTTATCGCTTAAAAAAACAAGCAAGAAGCAGGAATCGGGAAAAAGGAAGAAACCGTTGGCTGTGTCGTGTGTGCGAAGGTGCGAGCGCACTTGTTGATATGCCGCAAGACCAAATTGAATGTTCGAGCAAAAAGTTCTATATTTAATCAGTGGCTGGTTGTCATTCGCTTAACGGTTTTGCCATCGACGGAAATCAATATGGAATTCGCGCATATTTGCAAACCAATCGGCTTTTTGCGGCGAACCCGATCGATGATAAATCAACGAGTCATAAGCGATCGTTACTTTTGACGACAAATATGAATCACCGCGGTGCGAGAAAAAAACGCGACATGAGCCTGGAACGGTAAACGAATCACGTGCACGTGACTGGAATGTGTCTAAGCCGGCAACATAAGTCAGTGTACTGCCGCCGCGGCGAATTTCATTTTCAATGGGACTTGTTTTCGTTAAAGGCGAATCATTGTACGTCGGATCGGCTTAGCCTCTATCCTTTATATAGAGCGCGTTCGCATCTATACGGGCAATTAAATGCACACGAAAGTCTTCTGGATTTGGCGGTGGCTCTCATTGTGCTTAACAGCTTTCACGAGTTTCCAACGCTCCCACACCGCGCCGAGAATGCCTGCGCTAACGCACTAGGCACGCGAACATAAAATCCCACAAAAGTCTCTCAAATAAGCATAAGGAATGTCCTTTCTCTTTATTTGCTTGCAACGAACACCCATCGGCGCGGAGCCGAGTCCGTTCATAATGTATCAGCGAGTACTATCGGCGTCCTCTGTCTCTTTCTATCAACCTGTGTGGGTTATTTGAGCAATCGCTGGACAAGTCCCGCCGCACTTTTGCTTATCTTCAGCTCCATTGTCGTTTGTTTTTGTCAATGTAGGAGTCGCGATGATGTTCTACGAGATGCATTTTGCGTATCTGACGTGTATCACTTAACAGATTTGTTTTAACATAAATATTATAATCGATTAATTAAATGGTTTCGAAAGCGTTAGCATGTGTTGGTCAAACAATGAGTCAGAGAAATATTCCAGAGTTTGGGAGGCAGGCGTAAATTACACTCGCGGGAGGCATGTTTTTTAATGCGTAGTCGTTTCGTAATTACAGATTCATCATCAAAATATTTGAGTTGGGTAACGAACGAGGAGGTATCGTCCTCATCTGCGAAGACGCAGAAATATTTCGTAGCCGGCGAGTTGTGAAACGCATTAATGCTGTGGACATCTAAATGGTTGGGAACTTTGCGCGCTCATTTGACACAATGGGCACTGGGAAAACTCGTACACGCACTATCGGAAGAAAAGTCATTCAGTCCGTCGATTGACAAACGCGTTATATAAACAGTTGTTACTTTTTTGGATTTTTCATAATCGAGTGCTTTGTCGATTGATTCATTTGATGACATCTAAAACTTCAATTATTATAATGTTAATTAAGTATCATAATCTTGATTGAACATTAGACTTTTGTAAGCGTAGAAAGTTAATAGGAAATACCTGTATGGAGTGTTAAGGAATTGATAACAGCTCATTTTTATGGCTGGAACGACATAACGACTCAAAATAATGCACAATTGCTGGCCGATGATGAATTACATAGCACCGCGATATAATTATAGGCTTTTGTGTTGTGCCCATGCGAGCAAAATTAACGCCGACGATGGCTGACCTGAGTTTCGAAACTGCACATCTTCGCGGCGCTTCGTAAGGCCTGTGATTGGATTATAATGATTCCTTTATATTGCTTCTTGGAAGCTAAAAAATGAACACGTGGAAATTCCACGGGCTTAGATGAAAAAATAGATAGCCAAAAGAGACGAGAGAAAATGAAAGTGAAAGGTTGGAATTCATTGGTTTCGCTCAAAACATGTGTATCAATAAAGTGTATCTCCTTGCGCGACTCCATTTAGCTTGAATTCAGAGCACACATTTTTTCCCCCTTGGAATCTAAACATGATGCAAACTATTTTTTTCTGCCGCGGTAAAAAGAAGGTTCTCAGTAATTTATGAACAGAGAATTCAACTTTTGAATCAAGTAAATGGAGTAACATTTGATCTGAATAATCGTAACATAAAAAAGTGCTTGACGATATTTGTAATTAGCTAAAGCAGCATATGTAACACATAATCTTTCATGCAATAGACTAATAATTTATACACATTGAACATTTTTCAGTGCATACAAATAATGATTGTACTGAAACACATTATATATTTTTATGATTGTGATTATATGATAATATAAATAACAACTACTATAAGACACATTTAAACTGGGTATTAAAAAAGGAAGAGATATTTTGTTTTATAATCCGAATTCATCTCGCTGAATGTCGAAACGGGATTTTTTCACAGTGATCGTACGGTTACTCTGCTATGTACATTACACCAAAAGACCATAAGTTGGTGGTTGTATAGTCGAAAGATTTAAGACTCTTGTGTATATAATAATGCTTTATTATAACTGGCAGCATGCGGCTAACGTGCACTATATAGAAACCGAGCTTTGTGCTCCTATTAGCAAGTGTTCCGCATCCTATTGCCTTCTCTCGTATAGTTGGATAGTTCGTAATTGAGTAATCTTTAATTAGTTTAATCTATAATCACGCATAAGTATTTTTCTATAACAAGATGAGCGTTGAGAAATCGAATAAATTTATCTTTTAGAAAAGCAATTTAAGGCCAATTAGTTAAAAAGTTGATTTCATTCAATGAATTACTTTATATATAAGAAATCAGACATGAAATCTGGTCAATTAAATAATAAGAAATCAACAGAAAAGCGAAAAAGTATTCTTTTTTTTTTTGGTTACAGAAATAATTTTTTAACATGTAAATAAATGTTTTATGTTTAGGTAATATAACGAGGCAGTTGATATTGTTGCTGGCTTTGGTTAGCCTGGTCTTGGGGACGTCACCATGTCCGTGGACAAATCAGGTCGCCGAGCTGGAGAGCTCCTGCATATGCGATTTCAACCTAGCGAAAGAACTGTCCGTGCAGTGCGATATCGTGGATTACGGGCAACTGGTGCGC
This sequence comes from Psix sp. ZL-2020, assembly GCA_022817045.1. NCBI lineage: Eukaryota > Metazoa > Arthropoda > Insecta > Hymenoptera > Scelionidae > Psix > Psix sp. ZL-2020. The sequence goes on from JABFQD010004644.1 coordinate 5,874, forward strand.
GCCATGCGTCGATACGCGTCGCAGGTCCCAGTTGACCTCTTTTACGTGAACAACAGCACAATTAACACTCTCCGGAACGGATCCCTGGCAAGTCTCAAGATCTCAAACATGCAACTTTCCGGCTGCCGGATTAAGAATATTGAGGCGAATGCGTTCGAGGGCCAAGAAACTAGTTTACGCAGCTTGAATCTTAAAGACAATGAGCTGACGGAGGTGCCGAGCGAGGCGTTAAAAAGACTCCAGAATCTCACGATCCTGGACTTGTCGCAAAACAAAATCGAGTCGGTGAAAGATGGCGCGTTTGCCGGTCTGAAGCTGGTCACGATTAAACTCTCGGACAACGAGGTCACGTTGGCGCCCGGGGCGTTCCGTGGCCTCGAGAAAAGCATGAAGAATTTGAACCTAAAGGGCACCAGACAGAAAAAGGTGCCCGAAGCACTGCGCGGCCTGAACACGTTGGCCTTCCTTGACCTTTCGCAAAACAGCATCAAGGAGTTACCTGGGCCCGCCGGACAAAAGGCCTTCGAAGGTCTCAATTCCCTCACTGGACTCAACCTCGAAAGAAACTTGATCCAGTCGATTAGCGCGGATGCGTTTTATGGCATTAGGAACAATCTCAGCTCGCTTAGCTTACTGAATAATATTATCGACGAGTTTCCTACCGATGCCATCAACAGTGTACACGACTTGAAGGTACTGAAATAAAATTTTATTTCATTTGGTTAAGAGAAGGTTCGAAAACTTAAAAAGGTGGTTGATTCAAAAATTGTTTAACAGATTGTAAATAACAATACAATTAGAGACATTTTATTTATTAAACTCTATTTATTGTAATTAAATAATAGGTAATTGAAGGTTAAAGTTGGTAATTTATGTAATTAACGATACATTAGTATTTGCTCATTAATTTGAGCAGGGTAAAGGTTTTTTCACGTTGACAGTTTTATTTTATCGTGAGCTGTAGTTGTCTAGGGTAATTAAATAGAAAGACCGTGAAACCTCTTTTTACTCTTATTTTATCTATTTAATTCTATTTTATTTTTTCTGTATCCTTCTCTTTCACCTTCGTTTATAGGCAACTTTTTCCGACGTTTAATAACAAACATATCAATTTAGTTAATCTTACGTGTAAAATCATGTGAACAAACCATAAAATTTCATTGCACCAAACTTTTGATAGAGATAATCAAATGTTTCCTTTTCATTAGAAAGAGAATCAAATGAAATAACGTCAATTGTTTGATTCGTACTCACAAAATTAATTCTATAGTATTACATAATCATTGCGGATTTATTATCTATTTCAACAAACTTATTCGTGGTTTTACGTTTCAGGTACTCGACATCGGTTTTAACCTCATAACCGATTTACCGGTGAATGCATTTCAAAACAATCCATCGATAACATTATTGGCCATTGATGGCAATCCACTATCAACCGTGTCGGAGGAAGTTTTTCGACACCTCAACGGCACTTTACGAGGCCTCAGCTTAGGCGGCCGATTCTTAGTCTGCGACTGTAAATTGCGGTGGATCGTTGAGTGGATTCGCAATTTGGAGCTCCAAGTAACCAGTCGAGAACGCAAACCACAATTTTGCGGCAGCCCGCAACGTTTACGCAATAGAAGCTTCTATAACATCGCCCCCGAAGGTATTCTTCTAATGAACCTTTTCTATTACATGACGCTGTGATACTTTCATATATTATAGACGTGAATTCCTGAAATAATTTGCAAATTTTTTCATGAACAATCATCTTAACTCAATATTTCAGAAGGTTGTAAAAATGCCAGAAGAAAGCTATAAAGAGTTTAGATTTCGTAAAGTGATTTATACTGTTACGATATTTTTACCTTTTTGTGTCATAATATTTTTTAAGAAATCGATTTTTGTCGAAAGTTATTTATAATACTTAAAGGTTAATGAACGAAACTTGTATACAAAAGATTATGCAATTTTTATGATATAAGTTAAAAGATAAAAATACGTATAATTTACATAAGAGCTCAAAAATATGAAATTTTGATTTATAGAATTGATCTGCGAGAAGTTACCTGAAGTTGTTGGAATTGGCACGGTGGAAAGTGTGGATACCAAGTTAATTCTGGGTCCAGTCAACGGAGTAGTTGATCATTTAGTACCAACTACCTTAGTAACTCCAGTAGTTAACACTACTATCAACAACGTGACTACCAGCACCACCTTCTCGACCTCCACTTTAGCGACTTCGCCATCTCCAGTTACAAAGAAAAAACCAGCAACGATAATTGCGACAACACCAAAGACAACAACGACGACTGTAACGGCAACGACGAGTTCACCTGTGACCTCGGCTCGACCTAGTACAAGTCGAACCGGAAATGTGTTCGTTACAAGAACTTCTACAGCGGCGCCCCCGAAGTATAATACCGATTTGGAAAACAGCGTGCATAAACCGAGACCACCTTTAGTTTTTGGCGCACCGCATTACAAAGTTAAACCTAGCGAGAAGGAAATCGTCGTAAAAGACGTTTTGCGCCAGGATAATTCCGTCATTATATATTGGGACACTGAAATGGCGAACATCCTGGGCTTCCGGGTGATTTACCGTTTATTTGGTGATACCAGTTTTAAGCAGGCGCCACCTTTGGAAGCGAGTGAAAGGGAGTTTAAAATAAAAAATGTTCCGTTGCAGGTGATTATTTTTTCATTTCTTCAGGAAGGATAAAGTGTCAGTTATCGTGCACTAGTATTACGTTTTCATTGACGTTTGATTGAGTATTTTTTCTTAAACGGAACGTACTCGTTTTACACCAGGCATTACTCTAGCGACCGTTTCTCTTTTAATACCTTTTCGATTTCTGACGCTGATGCACCGCGAGTCAATATAAAGCATTGAGGTGTGCGATATACAGAAGAAGAATTGACTTTCACTTCTCAAGTTATGACGCAGAAATAAATTATTTGATATTTCGTAATTACTGGGAACAGTTACACTTCTTCTGTGTTATTTCATTTATGTCGCTAGTCAGTTAAATGAAACGAATTCGCCGAATGCAATAAATTGAGTCACAGTTAATTGGAAAAATCACGATCAATCGATCAGTATCTGTAATTAATAAGTTACTCAACATTACAATGAGAAATGATTCGTTGGGTAATTAACAGCAACCAATATCTGGTATTATCTTTGCAGGAGTGCATAATAGTTTGCGTTGTGACCTTGGAAGAAACGAACTTGACCCCAGCCAATGTACCTTCCAACCAATGCCGTGAAGTTAGGACGGAGAATTCGCCAACTTCTAATATGGACAAAATCACAATAGCAGCTAGTGCAGCTATCTGCACGACAATTGTTATAGCTGTTATTATATTCCTGATTGCGAATCATCGCAGAGCCAGGAAACTTCATACTCTGAATAATATTGATCAGACAAAGATGGGAGGTCCTATTTCTAGTTTGCCAGTTAATTGCTGTTCTACAGTCGGTCCAACGCCAAGTCCAGGTGGACCGATGCCTTCGATGGCAACTTTGAGTGCTTATAACGTTCAGAAGGAGTGGGATCAAGTCTCGGTTTATAGCAGTCGAAGTATCCCAAGGCCGAGGATCTTTCCTATGGAACGCCAAGGTAAGACAGAAGACACTTTTTATTTAACCTTTGACATAGAGCATGACAAGTTTCTAACAGCATGTGAAAATGGTTCCTGTTGCTTTGCAGGTTCCATCACAAGAACTTCTTGTATTGACGAAATGCGATCTTTTCAAGCAGGTCACTATGGCACCAAAGCCCGGTCCATGGTAGATGGACAGTCTCATCATAGTTTCTCCAACAACTCAAATAGGTACTTTGGCAACGCTACACTGACATCGAATCTAATCAACACGCGTCCAGGTAAAACACTTTCTCTTGTAAAAACTGTTTCTACATTTGTTATCTTATGGAAATCATTAAGCGGCTTATTTCAGTTCGGAATGACTAAAATTATACCAGTTCATTTATGAGCTTCATTGTGATTTTTATCATAATCTAATTATTGTAATTACATATTACTTCCGACACATTGATATTGATGATCCATTTCTTTCTATATGAATGTTTAATTGAATATCAACGTATTCATTACAATTTGTAACTATGAATTATTAGCTTTCTATTTATAAATGCGTATCACCTTCTTTCCGTTATGTGTCGTAAAAATCTATAATCCGATCGGTTGGATATTATCTATAAGAATCGTTTTCATTTTATCTCTCATTATTTTAAATTAGAAAGTCTTTATTTATCACGATAATGCGCTATGATCTTTTGACATCTTTTTTCATTAGATAATTTTGTTTTTTGTTTTTATTGCAGAGTTGAGACAGTCAAGACAATCGTTGACAGCAGCTTCGGACAGAATTTCACGCACAGGATTTTCGGTGAACCATGCTCCTCAAGCGTCATCACGAAGACAACGTCCTAGATCAAGAAACAGAACTTTGGAGTCAAACCTGCCGCGACCAGGAAGTCGCTACAGTCTTGCTGAGTCGACCCAGACTTTCAACAATTACGACGAAAACAATTGGACCGACCATGACATGGATATTTACATGGCTCGAAATCCAACAACCAGAAGTGGCTTAGTACCACTTTGAATACTGCATTGCTCAAAGATATTGTATCAACGTTTTTCGTAGTGCTGTAACGGTGCAACAAATCACACCTGCTTAATAAGTGTGGGTTATCATGGAACATTTGTAAAACAAACAGTGTGTGATTTTTTCGTTTTCTATGAGAACTTTCATTTAGAAAAAGTGAAACTTGAATCGAAAGAATGACATGGAGTGATACAAATGGCGAGACATAAAGTGAATCATCTAGGTGTAAACAAGACAACTTTGTATTATAATTTTGCATACAATCGATAATCTGGTACTTGTAGTAAATGGTTATCAGAACGTGAAATGTGTTTGAAACTATTGATAAATGTCAAGTGGGAACAACAGTATTAAAAGTTGTCATGACGATAGAGAAAAAGAGATTTAAAATTGTTTCGTTTATTAAGGATAAGCATTCAAAGCGAACAGCATAGACGTAGTAAGCGCACTTTTTAAATGAAATTTTAAATTTAATTAAGTAGACTAATTGTATAGATTTCTGTTTATCAATTTCTGCTAGTCTTTGTAGCTACATTCAGATTTTTTGGAATTTTACTTAAAGTTTAGTAGCGTTCGCTCGACTCCATGACAGGTATATGACGTTTAATACTTTAATTAAACGTGTGACTTTTTTGATACTGTTTTTCTAGTTACTCGAAGTTTTTCATTAACAATGGATTTTCATTTTGAAAATTATAGTCATTATTTAGGTAACTTAATTAAGGCAGAGCATCATTATTACAATTGAATAACAAATTAAGTACTGAATAGAATATAAACTATATCTTAAATTGTCATATCGATGCTCTCCGTCAAACAAGATTAAGTATTTCGAATTCGCTAAAAATGCATTTATTGACTAGTATATTAATACAATATTTTAAGTAAAGTTTTTTTTCATTCATAATAAGTTTTTAGCTGACTCTTTTAAACAGAGAAATGTTTTATGATCGAATACAAATTGTATTTTAATAATTTTTTTATAACTACGAAAAATTGTAGTTAGATTAGGTAAAAAATATATGAGATGATATCAATGTGTGTATATAATTT
>JABFQD010004645.1:0-11544 GCA_022817045.1 Psix sp. ZL-2020
TGAAATAATTTTTGTCTGGAAAGAACACATTAGATTAAAGATACATTCATTTTACTTTTATTGCATATATTTTATTATATTCATTTTTTACAAGTAAATTTACTTATGGCCTTATAACTTTGGAGTAAAATATTGAAAATACATTTGAAACGCCTTCTCAAATTCGATTTCACTAGCATATTCCGCTTTCTGCAATCTAAAGAAAAACATAGATTGAATATTAAATTAAATTATGGACCAATACACGTATTAACATTTTTGTTTTGCGAATCATTTTGTAAATTCTGTAGAAAAATTGTTTCTACATTTTTTTAATCTTTCAGAGTTTTAAAAACCAATAAATTATAAATTAAAATTAGAAATAAATAATTGAAAAAACAATTATTTTCAACTGCTAACATATATCCATAATAAAGTTGATTTCGTAAAATATTATATTATATTATAATTTTAGAATATCGAATTCTCTCAAATTTATGAAACTAACAGTCAAGCGATACCCATAAAATTTTATTACACAAAGAAACACTGTAATAATTTTAGATAATCCCAAACTTATTTCTCTTTACTTTAATTACTTGAAAAACTCTGAAAACAAATAAAGCATTTGAGAATAAGTTACAGTGGTGTGAAATACGGAAGATAATTCTTATAGGATGGAAATGAATGTACGATGCTACCGTTACCACCTAGTCATCATCAGTCAGCGAAGTTTGAACGGAAGCGTGGTGGTGCGCGGGGACATGCGCGATGGGCTACCCTTCTTGGCGCGTCTTCTTTCGCCGACCGGCGGTCTGTCGGCTCGACGGCGGTCGGGGGAATTCGTGCACGGTAGTGGCGCTCGCCCTCGGTGTTTGACAATGAAGCGGCGCGCAGTCGCACCCGAACTAGCTTGGTGGTAGGGAAGCTGATCAGCTGGTTAGCCCCAAAGTAGCCAACATGTTTTCCCTTCAACGTTCTATACTGTAAGTACTCATTTACCGTACTCTATACGGCTCCCAAACTTATATCATGAGATTTTTTAAAATTTATTACATTAAAAATTCAGAATCCATTGTACAAATTTGCCCGGAAACACCCTGTCTGACATAACCTTTATGTTGACGCAATGCAGAGCCTGAAATAAGATTCGCGTAACGATCGATACGCAACGAGACAACCGGTTGAAGCAGATCACAAAACTATTTTGGCTTATTTTTAGTCTAGACTGATTCTAATTTATTCATACTTTCATTGTTGCCAATTTACATTGTTGTTACCTCTTTGTTATAGCCACTCTTCAAAGGGTAATATTACGTAATTAATATGATTAATAAACAGGTCGATTAAAACATAAGTTGATTTCTCTATCGTGTTTTTTCTTTACAGCTTCAATCTGAAGAAGATTATAAATAACTTTTGTTTGACAGGCACACAAACGACACAAAAACGTTTACGCAAATATTTCAAGGTCAGAGCAATTTGTACGTCTCCCGAAGAGAAAGTTCTCAGATCCGCAAGTTTATTTGGAGAGAATTGCACGTGTTTCTTCGCACGTCAACGTTGACGTTTACAGATTTTTATGTTCCATAAAACCGTCATACTCGAGCGAATTCCATCAAGTGCAACGCTGCAAAAAATAATGTTTTTATGCATTTGATTTAAAAACATTACAACTCCTTATTTAATTAATACTCATCTTGAAGATTTCATTGCAAAAATTTTTCTTTTTTCATGAACTAAAAATAACATCTTTTTGTGTCTTAAAAATGCATATATACAGAAACCGATAAAAATAAACATCACTATTTTTAATTTTTATCTCAGCAAGTGATTATAAACACCTATCTGAATATTTTTTATAACGTAAAAGATTAAACTACGAATTCTTTCACTGTGAGAACACTGGGTTTAATTTAATCAACCGGAATTAAATAATAGAATTATTTGATGAATTTTAGAAAATGAATAATTTCTCACTATTCGGTAAAATTTGAGACATTATGCATGCTACCACTAAATGTTTATTGAGTTTAAAATTCGAGTAAATATAGATTCTGTTTAAGTAATTCCTACTTCCTCTCAAGGATATTTCTATTTCTTTTTGTTTTCGCTTCATTAACTTTTTAGGATTTATTGTATAAAATAAAAAATCATGGAATATTTTACTGTATTCATGCATTGAGTTAATTTTTCATTTATTTTTGAATTTGTAATTTGAGATAAAATTATGTAGCAACAAATGAATAATTAATAAGGAAAAATGAAAATAAAATAACATTGAAAAATAACTAAAATTCAATTAATTCTCTGAATTTTAGTTATAACAGTGAAATAAAAAACTCGAAATAAAATTGTTCCATTCGATACATAAAGTGATGCACTAAAACTAACAATAAAACTTTTCAATCAGATTTTTCCAATAAATTACATACCAAAAAAGTAATAAACTTTGTCGCTGCTAAATACGAACCGTAGACAAATCCATCAAAAGAGTTACAGCTCGAATTCCATATATCAGTCAGCTGAAATATTAAATAACAATATGTGTATAAATATGCCAAGCATTCGAACGCTTAAAGTAGAAGCAGAATATCTTCTGTTAATGTTCCTTCCACTTTAACACACTGCAAACAAGATAATCATTAAACTTAATAACTAGAAAGATTGTCTGAGCTTGAAAGAAAAGTTTCACATTTTTTAATATCTATCGTGATTACTTTTATACCGTATCACTTGCTAGCAAACATTTTTGGTAATAACATGAAAATGAATTCAATAAAATTTACAAAATGTTCCCTCGGAATGCTCGGAATTGTCATGGATTACTTTTCCCAGATGTATATCATTACACGGCGACGACACAAACAATTAAATCAATTTGCCAAACAACCACGGGGTTAAAAGGATTAGCCTCGAATGCGAATCGGTTAGCCTTGCATTATTCAATTGGCAAGCTTTCGGACAATTGTCACAAAGATAAATAAAAGTCGGAGCACTTGACCTGCACCTAACATAAATCCTGAGCAACGATTAAATGAGTCATTGTTCCATAATCTTTATCACATTTGTATCGAAATAATATCGTTTATCTTGATTTAAATTAAATGTAAACTATTCATGAAAACTGATACAAATGAATAATTAGTCGTTTGGTATATGTCGCGGTATGTGAAATGAAATTACACATACCACATAGTTTTTAATTCTTCCGAATAGTTTATTAAAAGAAAAAAATATATAATCTGTTTAAAACGAAAAATACATATTTTTAACGTTTGATGCTTATATAAATAATACATTATTTGTTATAAAATGTTAGAAATGTTGAAACAGATATATCCTTTTTGATAATGCCTTGAATTTATTTTATATAAAATGTATTTTTAATTATTACTATTCTAATTTCAATTGTTGTTTGTGCTGAATTTTAAAAACTGATATTTTATACATTACAAAAAAACTGACAACTGAGCACATAGTTATTAAAATTTTAGCTATTCATCATGTTACATTTTTTATAATTCATAATGTATCGTAAGGCATTTCTGTATCTAAAAATTGATAATTTCATTTTAATAATCAGTTTGAGGTACAGTATTTCCCGTTGTTTGAAATTTAAGTTAATCTCATTATCTTTAATAATTTTATTTTAATGATTATTTTTAATATACTACTTTATAATGTTTATTTTACTTTGTAAAATAATTTTGATTCCCAAACGGATATTTAATTTAATATTCCAACATAAACAAATGATTCCAGCAAACACCAGAAAAATATTATAGTCAACGTATTTAATTAAGTCACGTAAATAAAATGAACCTTATATAAAAGCTGAGTACGGCACTAGCATACTAATGAAAAATGTTGAAATAATATAACAATAATGAATAATTTATTTGTCATTCTATATAAAAATATTTTGTTTAATTAATTATAAACTAATATCAATATTCATTGATTGCGATTTCGTTTAACCAAAAATCCAAAATGCAAAAGAATGAATAAAAATAATTTGTCCAGGAGAGTGATATTTGAATGACAATTCATAGTTAGAAAGCAGTGGAGACATTTTTTTCTGACACGTGTGCATCAGTCAAGTTTCTTTTGGTTATTTATCAAAGTTGTATTTCATTTGTAACTGCACGAGTCAACTATACCTCATTACACCCATAGTATGAATCACTCAAAATCCATCTGTTCATATTTATATAGCTCCTGAACGTTTCCCGATAAAAGCGCGTCATTCATCTGTAAAGACGTAAACTGTATTGCGCCGTGCAAAGAAGTCTTGCATAAATGTAACGAGACATTTAAATCTCATTTGCAAAAATGCACGTGTTTTTATTGAATACGATATAATAAAATGTAAAAAAAAATTATTAGCATGAGACCGTTAATTGTGAACACTTTTGTTTTAACCGAATTTAAAATACTAAAGGTTAATTTTTTTCTTGCGGTTTTTATATTGTCTATCAAGCAGTTAGTAAATGCTTAGTGATATTGTACCTCAATTTTCAAGAGAACAAATCAATTAGCGCTTTACAAACACCTTTCATTGACACGTTAGAAAACGTTTTATGAGCTCAACTGATGGACAAGTTTTGTTTGCAAAATAAAATTACCTTAATTAAGTATTCTAAATACTTACTAAATCTTTCATTTCTAAAAATATAGATCTAAAATTGATCATTTTTGCACGCAGTTTTCTACGTAATCAAATGAATTATGATTTTTAATATTGATACTTCTTTATTTCTCGACAAGGTAAACTTTTTATGTATTTTCCTTCCTAATAAAGTGTATTGAAAAATTTTCCTTTCAAGGAAATTTATCAGTGAAAAATACATTTAACTAATAGATTATGGAAGTTTTAAGAAAAATCTTTTATAACAAAACATCACTAAAAAACTAACCAATGACGATGTTCTTTGATTGTAAATCCATTATGTAATTTTGATGTAATTTATATCAAATAAATTTGCAATAAAATATTGAATTATTTTTGAAGGTTTAATGAATATATATCATAGTTAATAATTATTTATTTAAAAAGATATCGGTTTATATTTCATTCGACTCAATCCATTATTTTAATGACTCATTTGTTTAATTATATACATTATCAAAAATACACACACTTCAAGTGGTACTGATAAAATATCATTCATTACTTTGTTTGAATAGTATAATTTTAATACTATTAAAAAGACAAAACATAATTCAAATAAACAGAAATTGCTCTATTATGTAACAAGTGTCATAAAAAACTAATATTTCTTTGTTCCAGGCAGTAATTATCGTAATATTTTATGTTATCGCAAAATTATTCACTTAATAAATTTTGAATCTTTGCAAACTATAAGATCAGAAATTAATATCTTCATTCATATTATATTATGATATATATTCCTTAGTGGCAGAAGATCGATCAATTATGAAAGAACTTCATAAAAAGTTGCACAAGCAACAAGTACAAAGCTACTTTCATATTATGGACATAGATAAAACAATGCCACGTTATATTACCGGTTATCTCCGAGTAAAATTTTGTTCCTGTACAATGGCGATAACGAATTCGTAATACCAAAGATACGCCAAATTGTTTGCGCGTGCCGATGATACCAGTTAGTGATTGTCAATAATTAAATTTACAAATCAATGATTTATTAATCACTTGTCGATTATTTGTTTACATTATATATGTGCTTGACATTTTACCTGTCCGATCGCATTTATCTTGTCTGTTTAAGATTAATATTCAATCGATAATCGTTCATAATATGTACACACCATTTCCAACAATTCGAGTTCTAAAGAAATTAACTGTAACAACCAAACCAACATGCATTGGACTTAGAAAATATTATTTAATTTTATCCAATTAAATTCATGTAACATATTTTACAAGAACAAAAAATAAAATTATTCTTGCACATATTCGTTGTATGAAAATTCCATTATTCGTACACTTTGTTGGATTGGCGCCATTAAAATAATAATAGACGTACCAAGGTTTTTGAAGTGTTATATAATCCAACAATTTCACCTAAATATGCGTAAACGCGAAGTTTAGTTATAAAAAATAAATAAAATTATTTTCACGTTTTCAGATAAACTCGTTTGTATTGGTTTTACTATCAGTCATTCAAGTGCAGAGAATCTGAATCTCTGAATCTTTTATACATATCTTTGTCATATACGTCATGTCATAAAATTTCAAAGGATTCGTTTGCTTTTAGTAAATCGTCTGTAAAAGAGTTTGCTTAAGAGAAAAATCACCGATGACTGTGTGTATTTTGATGATATGGAAAATTCACTTAACAGTTTTAATCGAATTTTTTTTTTCTTTTTTTTTCATTATTAACAAAGAAAATATTTATTTTTGAATATATTTGTTCAAATAATCAAATAGTTTTATCTTATTAAAAAAATAAATACCCAACACCTCGTTTATGTTAATTAAATTTGGACTAAGGCTTTGATCGTTCCGTTTAGAAAAACATGGCCAACTGCCAGGTGTTCGTGTTCGTTTGTTTTTTAATTAGGATTATCATTATCCGAAAATTGAAGCGATTTCAATAAAACAAAATTGGTCCTAGGACGTCCTGCGGCAGAAATGGAGCTAACCCACGCGCATGGATATTGCCGTCGAATCATTTTGCTGTCAAAGATCTCCAACAAAGAGACATCCACGAACTGGCTGGTGATGTCATTCCTATCAACATGGTCAAAGGTATTGGCCATTTGAGGGATCCAAGATTGAATAAGGTTGGAATGCTTCTCTTTCTTCATTTGCAGTAAAAACTGAAATATGAAATGATATTTCATAAAAAAATGATTACAGGGACTGGCGTTCACACTGAAGGAGAGAATCTCTCTAGGTATCCATGGCCTGCAGCCTCCACGTTTCAAGACCCAGGAAGAACAGCTGGCCCTGTGCAAAGCCTCAGTGATGAAGTATACCGAAGATCTGAACCGATACCTGTACCTGGTGGAACTTCAGGTGAGTGATAAAAGGCCATAAGCGCATGGATACTCTGATGAGCTACAATCGCAAAAATGCATTGGATAATGTAGGAGAGGAACGAAAGACTGTTTTTTCGACTGTTGAGCGAGAATATCGAGCAAATGATGCCAATTGTCTACACGCCGACTGTGGGTCTCGCCTGTCAAAAGTTTGGTGTCATCTATCGAAGACCTAGGGGACTCTTTATCACCATCTACGACAAGGGACACATTTATGAAATTCTCAACAACTGGTTAGTATTCTTTATAATATTACATTACATACAGTTTTCATTTTTTAAGATTAAAATTTCAGTTTAATCATAGCATTTAAACAAAATATTATAACCTTGAAAAACTGAAATTTACGAATCGCAAAAAAATGTATATCTGTATCATACTTTATTATATCATTAGAATTTATATTAATATATTAATTGTTTACATTAGAATATAATTTATCAGATTTAGAAATACGTTCAAGTTTAAATTGATTCAATTTCATCGTATGTTGTAGGCATTGAAATTGAATCAATAAAGTACTGTTAAGCGAAAAACAAATTCTCTGTTGATTCGACAATTTAATAAAAGAGAAAGGGAAAACATCAGTGAATAGAACAAAGCGCAATTTTTGCATCATTCAATCTTGTTTAATTATCGTAAAATAGAATAGAACGTAAAATAGAATAATGTCGTTACATTGAAAACGCAATTATTAGCTTTTTACTAAATCAACTGATTCAATTACAATTGAAACAAAATCATTGTTTAGTAATCACAGCAGAGCATAAATGTTTCAATCAATTAGAAGAACTAACTACAAAAATTGTATTTAGGCCAGAACAAGCAGTTCGAGCAATTTGTGTGACAGACGGAGAGCGCATTTTGGGCTTGGGCGATCTAGGTGCTTGCGGTATGGGAATTCCTGTAGGCAAATTGGCGCTGTACACGGCTCTCGCAGGTATCAAGCCCCATCAGTGTCTGCCTATCACTATAGATGTAGGCACCAACAACGAGCAGCTTCGGAACGACCCGCATTATATTGGCCTGAACAAACCGAGAAGTCAAGGAGAAGAGTACGACGAATTGATTGACGAGTTCATGGCTGCTTGTGTCAAGAAATACGGGCAGAATGTTCTTATACAGGTAATGAGATAACAAGACTTTCTGTCTTTGAAGCCAATTTTATGCCTTCAGCGACTGAAACACAATTAATAGATGAAATTCATTAAAGTCGTCAAATTATCGACTCAATTTGCAACAAAAGGATTGTTTTGTATGTTGCTGATTGTTTGAAAATGTATTCAGTAGATTTGAATTATATGATCATTCATTTAAATTGCAATTGTCTTTATATTAAGCAACATCGATTCTTGTCGAATCTTATCTAAAACTACGTGATCACTTTTTAGTTTGAGGACTTTGGAAATCATAATGCCTTCCGTTTCTTGGACAAGTATAGAGACAAGTACTGTACGTTTAATGACGATATTCAAGGAACTGCTGCGGTCGCAGTCGCCGGCATACTCGCATCGAAGCGAATCACGAAGAAAAAAATGTCTGATAATAAATTCGTGTTTCTCGGCGCAGGCGAGGTAAGACACTTTTTGTTAGCCGGAAAGCAATCTTCAACTCCGGAAGTTCTTTCCTTTCTCATTTCCCTTCAATTTTTTCATTTCTTTTCTCTCGTCATATTTCCCATTTTATATTACTTTTTGTTACTTTCAAAGATTAGATGAAACAATATTTTATAAATTTATTCATGTTACTTTATGCTATAAATTAGGCTGCGATAGGAATAGCAGATCTTTGCGTAAAAGCATTAGAAGCTGATGGTTGTACGCAAGAAGAGGCTCGAAATAAAATTTGGATGATGGATATTGACGGCTTATTGACAAAAACACGCACTGATGGTAACCTGGATGGTCACAAAATTTGGTATGCCAAAGACCACAAAGTTATGAAAAGACTGATTGACGTAGTCAAAGAAATCAAACCAAGTGTTCTGATTGGTTAGTAATAAATTTCTAATTAAATATTTTATCTCATTTTCATCATCTTTTATATAAATTACTTGCTTCAAGAAAACCAATTACTGCGAATATTATAATTTTACAAAATAAGACTAAAATTAATTTTTTAGTTATTAGAAAGTACTTTTTTATGCTATGGACAGTTTCTTAAATTAAAGATTATTCTTCCAAATAAATGGTAACCAGTGAACTTATAATAAATTTAATATTAAAATCACTGATTTAAATAACTTTAAATGCATTAGCTTAAATTTTTATATATATACACGCAGGTGCTTCAGCAGCAGCAGGAGCTTTTACACCAGAAGTACTTAGAGAAATGGCAAATAATAATGAAAGACCTTTGATCTTTGCTTTAAGCAATCCAACTAGTAAAGCAGAATGCACAGCACAACAGGCTTATGATCATACTGATGTAAATATCACTTATTAATCGTTTCTTCTATTGACTTATTTGATGCATTTGTATTGAACAAAAAGTTATATTTCTGTTCTGTTATCTGACATATCAATTATTTTTTTTATAGGGCAGATGTATATTCTCATCAGGCTCGCCATTCGGTGAAGTACAGTATAATGGAAAAACCTACAAACCTGGTCAGGGAAATAATGCATATATATTCCCTGGAATTGCGCTCGGTGTCATAGCCACTGGCTGTCATCACATCAAGGAAGAACTTTTCCTCATTTCAGCACAAACAGTCGCTGATCACGTCACAGACGATGATTTAGAAAAAGGTAGTATCTACCCACCACTTGGCACTATCAAAGAATGTTCCATTGAAATTGCGGTACGAATTGCAGATTATGCTTACAGGCAAAGTAAGTAGTGAGATAAAAATATATCAAATATTGTGTGAATCTTATTTTGCAATTTCTTTTTCGCAAAAATATTAATGAGTAAACTATATTTATTGATATTTTTTATTAAAAATGCAATACAATAATTTTAGATGGATTAGCCAGTGAATATCCAGAACCAAAGAATAAAAAAGAATTCATAGTGGGTAAAATGTATAACGCAAATTACGATAGTCCCCTACCAAACTTATATGAATGGCCCAAGGATTTTTCGGAACCACGAGTACTTCCAGAACAGTAAGTTCCTTCAAATTTTAATATTATGCTGACTTAATTTATACAATTTTTAGAGCATATAGCTCTGCCAATTAAAATGAATAGTATTATTTTTAACAAATCATTTTATTACATGTCCATGTATAAATTTGCAATAAAAGTGTATCATTTTTTTTATATATTACATAATATATATTGTAAAAATAATTTCATTTTGCATAACTCATGTTTGAATTTCGTTCGATACCGCGTCATTTGATAGAGCCAATGAAATTTTTGAATAGCTCAACTAACTTCAGGGTGTCAAGCTTTTTTAAGTAGGAATCCTTCAGTAAAAACAAATTATAAATTTGAATTCATATAAACTATTTTGTTTGAACTACATTTTGTTTGACATATGTTCTAATAAACCATTTTAGCATTACTTTAATTACCTAATAATTCTAAACTTATACTTTTTTCCTTAGTCTATTTTTTCGGAATAATTTTAATTTTTAAAGTATTTAACTTCGTAGGAGTGATGAAACTTTTATTATTAATACCTAAAAAATGTTATGGAATACAAATTGCAATTTGTTTAATTTTTTTTATTCAAGATTTTATTACACGTTTGTAAAATATATTATAATTGGAAAATATGATTAAAATGTTTAATTGAACGGTTTTTTTTCTGTTATTGAAGATATAGAGAAAACAGTGTCGTTTCAGTATCTTTTGATATGATATTGATTGACTGATATTTATTGTTAGATTACAACATAAATTTTCGTGTGATTGTTAAGTGTTTTTTAGAATTGATAAGTCATGAATCGAAAATTCAATATCAAGTGTTTTTAATAAAAAATATTAATATTTAAATTAGTTGTTTCTGTAGTTTAAAAGTATACAGGGGAAAATAAAAAAAATTTACTTTTGTTTTATTGGAATTCATACATTCTATGTTTATTTTTTTCATTGATTGTCTTGTTAATTATTAATGTAAAACAACATACATCGATTTGCATGTTGTTTTAGATATAGGTTGACGGTAATGTCGAATTACATTTTTTTCGTGATTACAAGGTGATTTGATGTTGATTATTATATTTTTAATATTTTCTCATAATCTCTTGGTTTCTTAGTAAGAGGATAGTGAGTTATAAATTATTAATAAAAAAAATAACGAGTTTAACATATTGTGTCTGATATACTAAAATATACAGGTTCGATTAGATCAGATAAGATTTAATGTTTCAATAAGTCTATTTTCTAGTCTCAATAGATATCGAATTGAAAAATTTGAATTTATAATATTATAAAATATATTTTCTTTAATTATTTCAAATAAAATATATATTAGAAAAAATGATTTTGAATTTTAGAAATAACTATATATTGTGATATAATAATACAAATTAATATTTTGTGCAATCGAGACTGTGAAAAAAAGTTTCTAATGAATATG
>JABFQD010004646.1:0-11542 GCA_022817045.1 Psix sp. ZL-2020
CGTAGGAAAAAAAGATATAGTTTTTATACTCAGATAAGTCTGCTCGTATTTTTAATATTCAATAAAATATGCATTAAGAAATGTATGAGCAAATTTGAAAATAAACAAAGCTGTTTTATTTATTACATAATTCGTTTCTACAAATTTCTATTACTCTTGCTAAAAGATTGAAATTTATTATTACATTACTGACATAAAAGGGAAATTGAAAAATATAACCAATTGTTATGAATAAATGTTAAAATTTATGTGTAACACATTCACATTCAAAAAAATGTATAGTGTATTAATAAATCCTGGATCTATCTTTTATAAAGTATGTATAATATTATGTTGTTTATTAAACACCTAAATGATGTTTTTAGAATTATAATTTACAATGTATTATAACAATTCAGACTGCACAATTTAAACTATACACATACCACATTCAACAAACTGATGTTTTTTTTTATATATTTTTTTGTTTTTTTTGTTTTTTTGTTTTTTTAATCAATAGGTTGATTTTTCAATTAGTTTGACATTAATTATAATATAAATATAAATTCAACATCGAATTTTCTTTTTCAAGAATTTGACTACACGTTTCATTTATTCAACATTTTAAAAAATCGAATACAACTCCTTTTTTATGATTTATTTCATACAGATTAAACAATAAAAAACTAAGTTTCATCAATTAAACTTACTTCAAATAGTAATGATTTTTTTGTTACATAATTTTCATTTCTTCTGTCGATAACAGACCTAAGAACATCGTAAGAAATTGCGTGAAAAATTTGACTCAAAAATAAAAAATCGTTTTGAAAGGTGATATTTCGTTTTCACGCTTGGTCTTGGAAGTAATTTATGTTCAGAAAATTGTTGGCTTATTAAAATTATCCTTATGTTAATATTCGCACTTGATCAATAACGATAGTTATATCAGTGTATTTACAGTGTCCAGTTTACCAAATATGTATAATCAAACATTAAAATTTTCATATTAATTGATATAAGTTGATAGAACCATTTGTGTATCATATTTAAGCAGAATCGCAATACAAGTTAATATGTAAAAAAGTGACTCAGGCGAATAATTATTATTATCACCAAAATAACGCGATGATGAAATACGTCATTTCATTGCTCGAGCACAAATAAGTCGCTTTATATCACTTATTTCACTAATAAAAATAAATTCACTTTTGTTTCCTCTACGTCTGTACATTTCATGAATAACTACAAACTTTTTTTTACCCTCCATTGGTATCAATATTAATATTATCTTTTGATGACAAAGACAATAAATGTAATGATATCAATGAAAAGTTAAGAACATAAAGGTAAAATTTGTAATTACTATAACTGCACTTAGAAAATAAGTATTAAAAGCGGGTTATTGTACTTTGTGGCAAAAAATATTGTTTTTCATATGTAGAACGTCTATTTCATCATATATAAAGTTTTGCCTTACAAATTTCATCCCAAATGATTCGTGTGGCAAAAATCGAACAACCGATATAAATTTCGTAGTGCTTACATAGAATAAGTTATACATTTGTCTCAATAGAATAGCAACGAAATCGTGCCTTGGACATATTTTGTTACGCAAAAATTGGTCGTCCTGGTCGATGAATGAGCTCTAAACCAATGGTTAATGCGTTGATGTTGGAAGAGAGCTCGGAGGGTGAGTTTCTGCACCGAGGTTGTGCGAAACTGGAGAATAAAAGGCCGTGTTTTGGGGCAGGCTAGCGCTAACTGTAATCGGCGGCATTCCTGGCAATGCAATTGGTGTGGTTACCAGTTGCGTTGATGATTCATTATAAGGCGCAGATGGTACAGTCGCAAGCGTAGGAGCATTTTGAATCGGCTGAGAAAAATCCATTTGAATAGAAGAACTAGCCGGAGGTACGAAACAAGATGCAGGGTTTGGCATTCCAGGAATGTTTATATTTACTGAAGGTACAGCGCTAATACCTGAAAAATAGTTTTAAAACCGATAAAAAATAAATTCATTATGAAATACCAAAAGAAGAAAAATCTAGTTTGAGACTGAATTTAAATCTTTAGATTTAAGAATATACAATTAGAATCAGGATTTAAATATTTTCTAGATCCGAACAATTTTTCGTTGAACAAAAATTAAGTTTAAGTATTGAACTTTAATTAAATTTAATCAAGAATGTATCATATTTTTATCTTTTTTCTAATTTGCTTCATACTTTATATTTCATTATATAATCTAGAGATCTAATTTTTACGGATATTAATGAAATTCAGATTTCACTCAATTTTGTTACACAAGTTTTGTTGTAAACACTTGTAAAAATATTGAAAATAATAACTTACTGTTTGAATTACTAGTATTGGATTGAGGGAAATAATGTGCTGTAGTATTCATTGTATTAGGTGTTTCCGTTAGCAATTGCTGTTGGATGGGAGATGTGTTTAGTTGTTGTGGAACGGAAGTAGTTGCAATCGGAGATGAGACGCCAGGATCTGCTAATTTCGTTTTCACCACAAGTGAAGAGTACGATGGCTGCGTAAACGTTGTTTTATTCGTGATCTCATCATTAGTACTGGAACTTGTGGTTGTGGAAGGCGTGTTTGCTGTTACACTAGTCTGCAGAATTTAAAACACAATGGTATTAATTTCTCTAAAATAATACAAATTACAAAGAAGTTATTATAAATATAATACCAATAAGTTGTTGACTGGTTTAGGTTTCTGGTTTCTCACTGGTATTCTGTGAAGATATCCATATCCAATACCACATCCTAGGCTGTTATAAAATTATTGTTTAGTTTAAAATGTAAATACTGTTTACAATACTATTAAAAAAAATGTTTTTTTTAATTAACGAAAAATATTTATATAGAATATAACTTGAAAAATTATACAGATAAAATATATAATTCAATAACAATCATTCATTTATCAATTTTAATAATTTAAAAACGAATTAGTAACAAACAAATAATTCATTTTATAATAAACAAACACTTATTTTTATCGAAAAAATACAAGGATTTTAAAAATGTCTTGAAGTTAATGAAAAATAAAAAACAAACCTTCCTTCTCCATTCCAAGAATTACTTGGCGTAATAGTTACTTCTCTACAAGAATCTGTTTCAGTATTGTAGACATAAAGAGTGAGCGGGCGAGATTCATGAGCTTCGATAAGAGTAAATAAGTCTTCACTTTCATGTAAAATTGAATCTGCGCCAATAATGAAATCTGTTAATGGTTTTAATCCAGCTGCTTCTGCCGGTGACGAAGGCGCAACATTCTAAAGTGATAAAATTTACAGTATTATTTAATTTACGAATATCTTTCTTTATGTGGCATTTTATCTCATAATCAAAAGTTAATACTCACAAGAACGTGCCAGACATTTTCATTTGCTCCTTCTAATGAACAAAATCTAATACTAACTCCCAAAAGTCCTTGTCCTCCCCAAGTCATACTCGGTACAATGACCGTTTTTCTTATAGATTGCGTTTTACTACTGTAAACAGTTAGTGTGAGTTCTTTATTGATATTTGCTCGCAAGATTTCTTTCAAAGTGTCATTATCTTGATCCTGTAAAAATGTAAAAAAATGTAAAATAATTAAATAATTATTAAACTTGATATCAAATTTGAATAAAATTATAGAAATATATAAATCTTTAGCATATAATTTTTAATTTTGCATTAAACTTAATAATAATTTTTGAAATTTGTACTGAACATTTCAATTTTTGTGATTTTTACTCGTTTGTTGAAAATATAATAATAATAATTTTAAAATATGTTCATTAAAATGCAGATTAAGTTTGATTTCAATTAAATTGAATAAAAAATATTGTTTAAAATACAACATAATTTGAAGTGATGCAAATTTATGAAATTTTGCAACATTTATTATGGAATATCATTTAATATGATATCGAAATAATTCATTGAAAACTAAGAATGTAATATAAACATGTGAAGTATTGGTTCAGTTGTTTATAGACAAACGTCAAAATTTTGACACGGAAATGAAAATGTCAAAAATCGTGACATTTTAAATACGTACCAGTCTTGTGTTTCCAATCGCGACAATGAAATCAAAAAATACTTCGAGTCCTGCTTTTTCACCAGGAGAGTTTTCTTGGACCTGTCAAAAAGAAAATAGTCGAAAATAAAGCAGTCGGTAAAAATGACACTGTGACACGTCTGGAGTGTAGGTTAAGTGATTAGTTAGTTTTGTAAATTACCCGTAAAACATGATAGCCCTCGGTCCCACCGCCTGGGATTTGCATGCTCTGGGACGAACCCATTGTTAAAAAAAAACTTTAACGTACCGAATTAGTATTACTCAATATCATACAAATTCACAAAATTACGTGGCACCAAGGAGGTTGTAAGAACCTCCTTGCGTGGCACATACGAAATGTATTTATTCAAGTCATCAAGCATAACTACATCTAGATGGCTGTGACATTTTTTATCCAAAAACATAGATGAGAATTATCATGACATGTGCTGCCATCTGAAAAGATATAATTGAATTGAAAATCGTTAAACGAGAATTCATCAATTTTATTTGTTAAATAATTATTTGATCAAAAACTCGTTTTAAAGATAAAAATAATTCATTCAAACGGTTTTAGAACAAAAAGAAAAGAACAAAGGTAAAAGACAAAGTCGTTTGACAAAGTCACGCATGCGCAGTAGGGAGTGAAGCAGTTGAAGCCTTACTAGCCTTTACTGAGATGATCTGGTATGATTCAAAAAGTTTTAACTGTTTACCGTTGAGATAAACCACGCTACTTTGAAACATCCTAATATTTGGTTTGTTTTTATTGAAAAATTGAGTGAAAAGACAGTTTTTTCAGACTTGCGTTGTTTACATTGATCGAAAATGTGGTTAGATTAATAATTAATTGCATGGAATTGAGTGCTAGGTTTTTTTAAATAGAGTCCTTTACTTTTGTGAAGTTTGTCCCTGTTTGCTGAAGAACATTTTGTGGTGAGATGAAATTTTCAATTGTTTATTTTTGTATAATTGTTGAAATTTCATTTCTTATTATTTGCATGTAGTATCGACATTTATATCTTTTTCTAGTTTTGGTTTTAGTCTTTTCTTCTCAACAGAAACATAATTTATAGGCAAATTTATTGATAGTAATTAAACGACACTTCAAAAGTTTGGCAAACTATTTGAAATTCGAATAGAAAACATGTCTTATTCTTTGAAATAAATTTATAAAAGTAAATTTTTTAAAACAATTTTGCAGTATTTATTATTTATGAAGTAAGAATTAGGAAATTGTATTAACGGTCTTAAAGATCAAGTTCCGAAGTGAAGGGTTAATTAATGACAGCATTTTTGTAAATCGAATGTGAATGATAACAAATTTTGTTATAAACACAATTTTATATAAAGTAATGCTTGATTAACTATGTATTATAACTACTCAATTAAATTTCGCCTAGTTAGTTATTTATCAATATTTCTTTTGAAATGATCACATTTAATAGTTTCGATGAATTTATTAAAAACATTTTTTCATTTTTATTTGATACACACAACAAAAAATATAAAATGAGAATTAAATAAACTAAGTTGTGACTAACTGAAATTTCTTGTATTAATCACATTATTTTTCTTTCTTTAGACGCTCATCTTCTAAAATTAAATAGAATACAATCTTTCTTTGATTTTCTTGCATCCTACTCTTTTCCTTGAATTGTTATATATTTTGTAAGTAAAAAATATTTTTGTAACGTTTAGTTAAATTCTAATTTTATAAGTTGTTGAACATTAATTATAACCATTGTAATTGAATTTTCTTCATGAACCATTTATGAAGGAAAGTTATAAGATTCTAACAATTTTAAACTGAAATATTTTATAATTAACCCTTCAAAATGAACTGATTTTTGCCTTCTATAATTTAACTTTTTTTTATTAATATAGAAATAACATGATAACAAGCATGATATATCTAATGCATTTTTAGAAATATTTTTGTACTATTTAGTAAACTTTTGTGTATTTTATTATTTATTATTTAAATTCACACTTTTAAACAAAATTGAGTAGAATTGTTGTTAATTTGTTAATTTAAGGGTTAATACTGAAATAATTTAGTTTAAATACCCAATGGCAGTAAAAAGTTCTAATTGTCAGAAAATTAAAATATAATAAATCTTGCTTTTAACTCATTAAATTTGCTTATTGTTAGATGGAATCCCGACTGCCCCAGAGAATCGTAAAAACTGGACAAATTGGAACTAATGGGATAAAGAAATCAAATATCCCCACACCAGCTTCTTTAAATATGAAAACCGCAGTTACCAAGGTTGCTGTGCAAAACGGCTCTGCAAAAAGTAACAATGAGAACCTTCCACCCCCGAAACCAGCTCTTACTAGATCTGTGACTTCAGCAACAATAAGTAGGAAAAATGTTGCCGCTACACGAGTGGCTCCAAAAAGAGCAGCGGTTCCATCGAGTAGTTTTGTTGACAGCAAAAGACCAAAAATGGTGACAAAAGGTGTTGCTGGTACGAAAACTGCTGCTAAAATTGCCGTTGAATCTAATAATGATTTAGGAAAGTTAATTGATCGACCCAAACCCAATAAATGGGATCTAAAAGGTCGTTTAGCATATTCATCAGAAGAACTTTCAGTTTTAAAAGGCCAGTACACGCAAATTGTCGCGGAGTATGATAAAGTCAAGAAAACGCTAACAGATTTGCGTGAGAATGAACAAGATTACCAGCAGAAAGCAGAGAAACTTGAGACAGAAATGGACAAGTTGTTGACAGAAAAGGAACAACTGATTAAGAAATCCGAAGAATTGGTTAAAGAAAAAGAAAGTATGAAAATCAGATTAAAGGAACTAGAGGAATCTAGCGAGAAAGTTTCGGCGTGTTTAAAGGAGACACAAGAAAAGTGCGCTGTGCAGCAGGAGAAACTGGATGCAATGATAAAGCGAGCTGAGGAACTTGACCGAATTGTTAATTCACAAGAAAAGACAATCAATGAAGTCACCTTAAGCTGTGACAAACTCAAAGCTCTACTTAATAAACTTGACCATGAACGCAGGGTTTTGCATAACACTATACAAGACTTGAAAGGCAATATTCGTGTTTTCTGTCGTGTGAGGCCGAAAACTGAAAAGGAACAAGACAGAAGGTACGAATTTAATTTATCTCTCATACTTTCATTGTACAACTGATCATAATTTAGGATTTAAATTTGTTAAATTAAAAATGTATTCAAGGTTCAACTTTGTATTTTTTGTAATTTGATTTGAATATCCACCAAATTTCAGAATGTGCACATTAAATTTTGTGGACGAAACATCGATCGAAGTTGCAAGAGCAGAAGAAACTCAAGAGAGTTGCGGTAAAATGCGATCAACGCGCCAAGAATTCAGTTTTGATAAAGTCTTTCCACCCAGTGCTACTCAGGAACAAGTTTTTGAAGAGTTAGAATTACTCGTGCAATCGGCATTAGAAGGCTACAATGTTTGCGTATTTGCATATGGACAAACGGGCTCTGGAAAAACATACACAATGGAAGGTACTCGGTCTCAGGAAACCGAAGGCATGATACCAAGAACAGTACGTATTTTTTCATTTTTATTTTATACAGTTAAATGGTAATTTCATAAATTTATTTATTAACGCTTTTATTATCAGGTCCGCCACATTTTTAAAGAAATGAAGAATTTCGAATTGTTAGGGTGGAAATACACTGTTGAAGCAAGTATTTTGGAGATTTACAATGAGCATATTGTTGATTTACTCGATTCGGAACCAAAAACGCATGATATTCGCATGGTTGATGGCAAAAAGAATGATTTGTACGTTACAAATCTTCATATTGAACCAATAGACAGTCCGGAAAAATTACACGAATGTCTGCTAGTTGCTCGTAAGAATAGAGCAGTTGCAGCTACAAGTGCAAACGAAAGGTTTCTTTCCGTTTTTTATTTAAAATTACAACAAATTCTTACATTTTATGTTTTACAAAATGTTCAACTTTCGCAACAGTAATATGATATTTATCGGTTAAATATAAATTAATATCATTCATATTTGTTTTAGGTCATCACGATCACATTCAGTAACAAGAATACGATTAATTGGCAAACATACAACAAATAATGAAATTTGTATTGGTAATTTAAATTTAGTAGACTTAGCTGGATCAGAAAGACTGAAAAATGAAGAAGCTAGTAGAACAGTTGAGACGAAAAATATTAATAAATCCCTGTCTAATTTGGGAAACGTAATTCTCGCACTCGTGCGAAAACAGGATCACATTCCTTACCGAAATTCCAAACTTACCCATATTTTAATGCCTTCTTTAGGTGGAAATTCGAAAACATTGATGTTATTAAATATATCTCCGTTGGACGATTGTTACAATGAGACTCTAAACTCGTTGCGTTTTGCAAGCACCGTAAACAGCTGTCGAATGGGAACTATCAAAAAACAAAAATCTACTTTACCAAATTCAACTTAGCATGCTACAACTAATGAGGCTCAATTTTGTGTATCTTTTCACTACATGTATTCTATTTTGAAATGAGATGTATGTCAATGCTAATATTTTGTTTGACAGGTCAAAATTTAGTCCAGTCTTACAATCATATTAATAAATTGATAAAATGTTAAGCTTAAGATGTTTATGATGTAGCACAATAAATATATGTATTAATATTTTTTAAACGATCATATAAATTGTTAGAAAAATTCATTTGAATAAAATATTATAAAAATAAGAAAATGATATTAAATTTGTGAGTAGTAAGAAGAGTTCAGTCCTAATTGGACTTTCAATTTTATAACTGTGCAATAGTAAAATTTAATACTTAGAACTATGCACAGTGGAATATTTGAATAAGTCTCTAACTCTTTAATTGAAATTATTAAAAATGAATTATAAAATTTTTAAACAGTTTCGATATTTTACAGATGCTGAATTATTCTTACTAATGGTTTAAACAAATTCTTTGATTATATACGATGTACTTTATGAAATTCTAATTTATGAATTTATTGTTTTAATGCATTAAATTTCTTTTTTAAAAGAACATTGTCCAATTTTTATGGAAAATAAGCTTCAGCAACTATGCATACAGGTATTATTCATCATTCTGATTAAAAATAATAATTTGCATAAATCATAAAACATTATTGATTAGCCATTGAAAGACTTTGAAATATTGGAAGTAGTACTCACTTTCAATCTTTCATTCATAAAAAGTGAGACTAACCAAATTCTGCCAAAAAATTTGAAAGTGCAAATTTACAAAAATTATATTTTGTGAATTGTTTTTATGATTAAAATTTGATCAAGATAATAAATGCTATACGTATACATAGTTTCAGCTATTTTTGTCCAAAATCCATTTTCTATTCGAATTTAGTGGAGTAAAATGTATTCACTTAATTTCTATTGTCAGTTTCAGTATTTTACATGGTTGGAATGAACATCGATGATTACGAATGAAAAATAGTTGATTATTATTTCCTTAGTCAAAATTATTATCAGTTCTTAAATATATAGGTAATTTTTATGTTTAATATATTTTAAAATTTAATATAAATTTTTCGCCAAAAACTTCATGAAATTTACTGTTTCTGCCCTTTTATTTCTTATTGGGAAGTATGGATAAATTTTTACGCGCTGATTCATAAACAATTTTATTGCATAAATAATATTAACTGCTATTTTAGTTCAAGTTCAATAATATAATAATTAGGTTTTAAAATAAAATTCTAAATATCTTTATTTTGTCTATTATAAAATGATTAATTCAACAACTGGTTGCTTTGAATCTCAATGTAATTGTTATAAAACCGTATTAAATGACTTTCTTATTTAGTTTGTCAATTTTCGGTCGTCGCGTGACCACTAATGTAATTTTAATTGTGCCGTGAAAAAATGCATATATTCCATTGTTGTACATTGACAACTCGTGATCTGTAAAATAGTGATTAAATTTCTGCGCAATACTATATTATGTAGTAAAAGAGGTAAGTGACAGATCGCATTAAAGGCTGCCAACTTCATTCGTTAAGCTCTGTAACGACTATTTTCCCACATTCCATACGATACTTTATTTAACAAGGGTAAATAAATATTTCCTACCTCCCGCTGCAACACTACTCTATATCTTGAGGAAGATAGAGAAAGCTTTATATTTACTAAAGCATTATTCACCTCTTACTAAACAAGTTGACAAAATGATCTTTGTAGTGGAAATATTATATATTTATATGTTGTATTGCAAACATGAAATGAGTAATTATTTTCCATTTTTCATAATATTTATTAGAATAAAAACATGTACTAAATATAGATATTATTATCTATATTGAATAAATATAAAAAAGTATTGTAAAAATATTAGCGAGCTATCAATTTAAATAGATTTAACTATTACGCGTTCTGATTTCATGTATATGTGGATAATTGGGTATTCCATTTTTTTTATATTCGTCACAAATTGGCGAACATTTCGTACATTTGTCAATTCGTTAAATCATTTATTTATTTTTATCCATATAGTTTTTCTGGGATGGGTACAAGAAGCCGAATTTCACTTGCGACAAAATATCTGATATATTGTGCTGAATTTGAATGGCGCCGAACGTACTTTATATTACGACTTGGCAATGCTGGAACAGTTTAACCAACGCATTGCAGTTTTACTGAGATTCAGTTAACTAATCATTGACGTTGGCCAATAATGCTTACCAATATTTAAACATATGCATTAGATAATATAAAAATCATAATTTTAAATTTGAAATGATAAAAAATTAATTTAAAATTAAAAACGTTGTTCTCGTTTTAACTTCCTATTCCTTATTTTTTTTTTCTAAATATAATTTGACCGTTTTTTTCAACAAAATCTGTAGTTCTTTTAAACTAAATGTATATTTAAAAGGCTTGTACAATTTTTCAATATTATAAAAATTGTGATTAAGCAATATTGTATGTTATTTAATACATACAAATATTTAGAATTATTCGGAGGTATTTAAATATGACGAAAATAGCCGCCAGATGGCATACAAGGTGCAATGTGTTTTCATGTGTTAACTAAACTACTGGCGGGTAGAGTGAAAACGTAAATACAGAACGATCATCGGTATTTTTAAATTGTTTATTGTTCGTACTTATTTAGGTATAGAAAAAAGTCAAGAAAAATAAACATCAATTATGAGTTCTTCGAATGATGTTGCTACGGTAAATATTATTCTTAAATTCACATAAGTATATATTGCATGTCTTAACCTTTTTATCCAAATTTTAATGTTACAGCTAATTTCTACTCCAAACATTAAAAATATTCTTAAATTTCTCTAAATAAGCATATAAAAAAGCTTTTTTTTCAAACTTCCAGACAATAATAATTCTTAAATCATTTCCGTCACATTGTATATATTATATCTAATTCAAATTTTAAACTCAGACTTAACCTTAAATCTATTAATGATTTCTTTAATAATAAATTAGTAATCATAAATGTTTAACTATAATTTTGATATTATTTTATAAAAT
>JABFQD010004647.1:0-11541 GCA_022817045.1 Psix sp. ZL-2020
ATGGAGTATAATATTAGGTAATTTGAATTTAAAAAATATTATTTTTCCTTTAATACAAATATAAATAAAAGTGATAAGTAAATATCAATTGAAACCTACACATTTATTGTTACTAGATAAAGTGTGTTGTTTATTTATATTGTATCCAACTAAAAATTTAGAACGCTGTTATTAATTTGTTTTGTATGTAAAATAATTTTTTTGCATATCAACTCAATACAGGTAACGTAATGATATTCTGACAGTGGGACCTCATCGTTTAATTTTCTTATTTTAAGTTGTTTGTAATCTGACATATGAGCATTTTCATAAGTGAGCTTTGTACAAATGAAACACATTTTCAGTTGAATGTTATTAACTGAATGAAACCAATGATAGTAACTCAGTTGAGATATGTTGAGAACCATTCCCGTGATGCTAGTCTGGAATTTTGATGCTAACCTTTTACCTCGTTTTGGCCTTTTTTGTTTAGTTTGTTATCATCATCTGATTAAGCTCTTTTTATTGTTTGCTTGTCGCAAATGCCCTTCTGAGCACCACATAGCATATGTTAAACCCGTGCGATTGTTACCATCACTATTTACTGTTGTTTAGTTGCCTTACATTTGTTCTCGTCACTCAAGTTAAACCGTCATTACGCTCTTAACTTGCAATTGTTGATTTGTTTGAACTTTTGGTCGCCTAATTTGTTCTTAGTGAATGCTCAGTTTCGTTCGCGAAAAGTTTATTCTTTTCTCTTCAATTAGCTATTTAATAACTTGTCTGTATGCGAACTTGCAATGTAGAATACATTCGCTGATGACTGTGTGTTAATATATATCTTATATAATATGGAATATAAATATTTTAATATTTATCGAGGACTTCTTATTGCTGAATAAATTTGTAATAAAATCAAACTAAATCTCGTACAATATTTTTCAGTATTTGAAATTTTGAATTTTACAATTTAATACAATTTTTGAAAAATTGTTTTTATTCGAGTTTCAAATTGAAGTTTAGAGTAAAATTTATACTTCAGAATAAAAATTTTAATCTACAATAAATTACAGATACTGGATATAATAGATAGACAAGAATGCTCTTATTTAATAATAGATTGATTTTTTATTTACAAATTATTATATTCATTTTTTTAACGAAAAATAATTTTGTGGATTAATAATATTTTGAAAAAACATTTCAGTATGATTTTAAAAAATTAAATATCAAATGAAAAAAAAATTTAAATGTTATGCGTAACATTTTTGAACTTTTTAACAACCTTCCTAAAAGATTGCCGAAAAAGTTTTTTGAAAGGAAAATAAAATTTTTACCCTTTTTTTCTACAAAAAGGCTCTTTCTTTTTGTAAAAATTTGTAAGTTGAAAAAATCGGAAATAGGCATGTTAAATCGCACGTTCACACACGCTTTATTTGCATGTATGTGCTGAAATGCATCACCACACGCATGCATGGAAATTAATGAAAGCATGTTCGTAAACAAGATAACTTCATTAAACACATTTATAACATCAATATTTACGCTTTACAATAGTAATGATCATTTTATAATGAAAAAAGTGTGTTTACAAAAGGTGTTTTTCAGTTTTGCATCGCATTTTAGTTCTTTTATTCACCATAAAATTACTTTTTTAAAAATATTATAATGACAAAAAAACATTTGTTTATGGAAGCGAATATAAATATCCACTTTATTTGTGTAGAACCAAATAACCATATGGCCACCTATTACAAATATTAAAATTCGGTATAAATTTTTATGAAATACAAAGATAGTTAAAGGTATTTTTGATCTTTTGTATTTTTTTTCTCAAAAGTTAATTTTTAAATTCGAATACTCATTTAATATAGTTCGTATACGATTACGAGTTTTCACGGTGCGATTTCGCGCAGCTGTCGTCGGTTTGTCATTAAATGTCTGATGGGTAGTACGGTTTGCACACAATTTACCTTGCATCGAGGAACGTCCCTCCTTACGATTCAACGGAGTTTCGTATGTGCATTGTTAGACAATTAATTTTATACCCGGTGAATTGCTGTATGCAAAAGTGTCCTGTTATATATTGTCTTTTGGCGTTTCTTCCATCTGTCAAGCGAAAAATGTCGACAAAGGATTGTCGTACGACTAGCGACTAATTTATTACCGACTGTTTGTTACTTTACTTTACTTTGACGCGTGCAACTAATGGGCCTACCTAAAAAAATCTACGTAATTTTATTGTCCTATAAATTTCAATTTCGTAGTTTTCTTGGTAGTTCGCGAGAAATTAATTGATATGAAAAATTACGCTAATCTATCAAAATGTATTTTACTAATGGTTATTGAAGTGAATTAATTCTTGCTGAAATGGTTTTTCGCAAGCTTAAAACTATGTCAAAAGCAGACAGAAATGCAACTAAGCGTGATTTATCAATCAAATTGATCCACTTGAAATGTGCCAGGAGAAACTCCTCGACCAATAAGAACGTAGAAAAATCGTCTTAACTATTGTCAGACTCCCAACTGAGTGAACAATCGACTTGTCAGTATTCTATGCTGCGCGATTCCATTTACGTATTCAACACTGCAAATTATTTTTGACTTTAGAAACTGACATTTGTTTATTGGTTGCCAAACTACTTCGAAAGTCTATAAATTTAAATAAAAAAAGTAAAACAAATCAAAATTAGTATTGATTTTTAATATTTTTAATTGATAGTCTATAATATTTTTTTAAAGAATTGTCTATGTTTTTGTGGCAAAATCTGATTTTGGAAAGCCTGTTTAATGTGGATGTCACGAAATTAAACTCGTACGTTAAGCATATACAACAAAATGAGAAATATTCGTTGTACAGAGAGATTCGCGTGTTTCACAGCTGCACTTTATTTCAACTAATGATAACCTTGCAAAGCAGTTGAACTTAAATTATTAAACGCCCGATAAAAAGTTCGTATTAGTTTTTATATTAATTGCTAGAATTTGATCATTCTTATCAACTTTCGACGAAAGTTGTAGAGGCTTTTTAGTCATAGTGCACTAATGGCTGTTATGAAAATTGGCAGTTTTCGACGAAAAAGCACAAGTTGGATGATTTGATTCTTAATTACAATGTTAATTAAACATATCTTAGAAGTGAAATAAGTTTTGTCTCGACGAACTGTTGTTGACATCAAATTTGCATTTAAGTTTCAGTTTATCTTTTATATATTATCTGTATTACAATAATAATTTTTACGAATGAATAATGAAAAAAAATTGTATATACCACTTTACGTAATTATATACAGAATTATGGGCATTGTTATAATTTAGATGAAAACTATTTCATTATAAAAATTAACACTTTAAAGTTAAATAGATAAATTGTTTTAATTGATTAATACAAATGAAACAATTTAGTTTTAAGATCGTTTTTATAGTACTAAGGATAAACAAAAATCATCGATTAAAACGTTGCTTCCTTGTAATAATTGCAAGTATTTCAATATTTGATATATTTTTTTTAAAATCTTATTCTTAGTTCAAAACAGGCTTGTTAGATAAGTACTATACCGCAAGTATAGGTAGTATATTTTACCCATACGCTTAAGCGCTGTAGATGCATAACAAGATATTCTGCTTTCTAAAAATAAGTGTTACAAAAATGATGTTAAAACCTTTGAAATGCTTTATCAGTGAAATTATTCTATTAGCGACACTGATGAACATTTTATTACCGATGAGATAAATTTATTACTAAAAATCATTGTATATTGACAAACTTAAAAAATGTATTTAAAAAAGTACTCTTAAGACACTCTGTTTTCTAGATAGAATATAACGTCCGTCTTGTTACCTTATTAATCATAAAACGCGAACCAGTCTACATATTTTATCCAGTCTCATATATTAAAATTTGTATATTCAATACAATAAAATGTAATTTTGTAATTGTAATTTGATTTGAGAATTGACAAAATTAGATTAGCAATTCATAATATATTGATAATATCTATAATAATGTTTTCATTTAAGGCATTAATTCTTAAAAGTACGATATTTGTATTCTTATAATTTGTAGAATAATTAAATAGTATATATTTAAAAAATTAAAAACAAAAAACAGATTAAACAATGATTTCCTTATTTGTATAAGTTGAAGTTGATCGTGATTTAAGTAAAACATTCTGTAACATCATCAAAGTTTGTTTTTCGCCAATGAAGTGATGCAGCGTACATTTTGGGATAAAAAAACTGTTAGTTTGATTTCATTTCATTAGGTATGGCTTGACAGGAACGGTAGAACAGATCTAATCTGTCAGTTTTCTAAAGACAGACTTGTAATTGGCCAGTAGTCCGTGGCGTCTAGTCTACTCCGCTTTTAACATTAGAATAATCTATGAGAAGACGCGTTTACATCCGCGACTGAACCCCCTCGACATTTGTTCTCGGTATGCGTGTTCATGTGCAATATACACACTGACATAAATCAATTAGCATTTACGACATTCGTCAGAATTAGTGACATAAACTTGAGCTAAACAGAAACTCATCGTCAACTTAACACCGCGTATTCAAAATCATCATAGTGACGAACTTTTGCCTCACTTATAATAAAGTTAAAAACTTTAAATTCAATATGTGCAACTGCTAATGCTAATTAACGGTTTGAATCTTTTCATTAAGCTAATAATATGATTTGAAGAGTGATTTTGCCGCACATTAAGTTTCTTTTTATACGATGATTATTCTTAACAATACAATCCATTATAACTCTTTGCACTTGTCAAAAAGTCTGGCAGCTATTCAGGCTTGCTGATGTAAATTCGCATACATCGTATATAGGTATTTTATGCACTATACACCGTGACGAAAACTTTTTTCGACAACCCGTTAATTAAGAGAAACATTGTTTCGTGTATTACGGAAATAACTTTAATTTAACTGCCAAAAAATTACGCTCGAATTTATTCGACTATTACACGCTCTCCAGGAGTCACTATTAATACTTACTCTCACGTTTCAAAATACTCTTGAAAGAATAAATCATTTTTCAAGTCGAAAAAGTGATGAATTGTATGCACAGTAATGGAGAATAATTTAAACCAAAATTTTCGCTACGTGTTCGAGGTTTCATTAAAAAATGAAAAATTAATCGAGAATTAATGTTGAATTGAGCGATATCGAGTAGATTAGTTTTCGCCTCTGTTAAGACTCGTATTTATAATTAAAAAATTGATTATAAATTTGCGATCAGCAACGAACTTCATTAAAAGTTATTATGAACATGGATTAAACATGGAAACCCCTTAACGCGAAATCTTATTAGACGCGATTTACAAAGCAAGCCGCCGTTAACTGTACGATTGCGGTTTACATGCTCAAATGGCATGCATCTGCATTTTTAACGAGCGCCGATAATGCGAATATATGTGTACTTCGGTCTAATTGGCTGTACTGTACTTCACATGCGAGCGTTTCAAAGTTATTTACGGGACCACTCTAATCAAATATAGCACTCACTATGGCCACGCAAAAAATTTCAATTTTTCCTCGTCATGATGCACTAATTTGAATTACAACACACTCTGCTGTTATTACTCAATAATCCACGTGATGGATAACAAGTATCTCAGAAAAAAGTAATGAGATCAGTTTATCAAGCATTGAATTAAAGTGGACAAATAGATAGGAGTATACATATTTATATTTTGTGATCTTTTTTATATTTTTATGCAGCACGTTTGATTTTCATCACTCATACAGTGCGTTATTCCGAAAGGAACATTTTTGCTGATCGAAAAGCTAAATAAATCTTCAATAATTGGCCGATTTTTGTTTGATCATTGCATTGTTACGGATTAAAAAAAGCAATTTTGTTTTTAACTTCTTGTATTAAGTACACCTAAATATATAGTTTGAAACTCGTTTATAATGCTAATTGATGTCTAAAATATTTATCAGTTTTAACAGTTTCATTGTGAATTAATAAACATCAGTATATAATAGGACTGATTCGATTATTGAATCTAATAAGGTATAGGTATTTCTATAAATAATTAAACTATATATAGTTGAATGGTCAAAGGCATTATTTTCAAAAGTAATTTAGCAGTACAAAATGAAAAACTATAAGAATCTAAATATTATAACTTTTGATACGTATGTTATTTATGATAATTATTTCGATTCAAATACATAGTTTAAACTTTATTTTATAAAAGCTTGATGATTTAATTTCAACTTCGAGGATTAAAGAAAATATACACACTGAATTATTTGAGTGTGAAATTGTACAATTAATGAAAATGGTTTCTCTTTGTTTGAAGGTGGATCTGTATGAATAATATGAGTTAATAAAAGATTATGAATTTCATATTACATCCATACAAGTGCAAACGAAACCACAAAAATGCTACGCAAATCCAAAGATTCATTAGTGTTCTATGGAAACCATAAAACACATATGTTCCATATCGAATGCGCGAACTTTGGCTGAGGTTATCATGTTAATTTATCGACGTTTTCGCTTGAAAAAATTTGCCGGTGAAAGGAGCAACAAATGAGGTAGTTAATTCCACCGACAGAGGCGACCAAAAATCAGAAATTTGTGCTAGCAATTAAAACGTTCGATTTTTTTATTTGGTCGAATAGTTATTTTTTCTCTTTTTTAGATAGATTCATTCTGACAAAAATCAGAGAACGATGTGATGCATATAAAAATAAAAATCGAAAAAATTTAACTAAAAAAGTTTATACACTAAGATAATATAAAAAGACGAATAAAATACTTTTTCAATCAAGTTTATTTTTGTTTTAGGTAAGTGTTCCATTTCACATTTAATCTTCACCTGAACAAGGATTATTATGAGATAAGTAAGAGCTGATTATATAAAATTAGTAAATTGAATCAAAATAATCAAATTCGATAAAAAATCGCAATATTTGTATTTTTATTTAAAAAATCTTGTATATTATCTATTGATCATGACAAAATCAATATTTTCAAATAGACTATAAGAAATGAAGTATAACTATATCCCTAATAGAACGTTTACATTCTGATAAATTGCTTTCTTTCTAAGAATTTAGATCGCACTATCTTATCGGACTTCGCACGAGTCTACATTTAAATAAACGAATATAAAAATCGGCATCGGGATACAATAAAATCTCTTCACCATTATATTCTTGATCTTCGAAAAGTTGCGTTTAAATAATTTCCTATCAACAGTTGTGCGATTTTCTTCTTGTTTCTACTTTGTTAGTTTAAAATTGAAATTATACATTGTTAATGTAGCTGATACGTAAAATACATTAGTTTTGCATAATTTGTGAGACTTTTATAAAACTTTTTCAGCTACTTTCATTCCAAGTTCTGTTATTTCCAGCTAGTGGATTTCTATTCAGCTGTCCAAAAGATATCTGCGGAACCATCTGATATCCATTCTTGATCTCAGTAGAAATGCTTTATTATAATAGGGATAATAATAATGATTTCAGCGATTTAGCTATTGAGATGAATTCATTTATAGTACCGTGTCTCACATAAACTTGTTCAATTGATTTTTTCGATGATGTGTTAAAGTTTTTGTTCTGCTGCGTGTTATTACGCAGTGTAATATTCGTCCGGAATTTTTAATTATCTGACTTTGATAAATGAAACTAAATATAAGAAATTTATTTATCAGTGATTTAAGCTTTTAATCTCAAAATTATATAATCACAAAGTTCTTTAACTTTTTGCGAATGAAAAATTTCAGCTTTATAATTAAAAAATTGTATGATCTTGTTGCTAAGGTGTAAATTATTTTAATAGTTGTAGCAAATGGTTTGTTCGTCTTAAATTTTAAAGTTCAATTCAAATAATTATTTTTTTGTTATTATTTTCTGTATAAAAAGAACTTGAAATTAAATCATGATGTGTATAGTAAATATTCAAACAGAAATATTTTACTTGAAATCTTGTTTAATTCTTGAATGAAAATCTTCTCAATAGGCTATTTTACTAAAATTTTCGTTTACAAAATGCTGATGATGTGCATCCTTAAAACAATTACAAAAAAAATGACGCGATATCGTCATTTTTATCGTCACATAGTGACGAAGATGACATTTATGATTATATAATGTATGAGTGCTGTTAACATCTATTTTATTTTTAAAATTACTGATATTGATTATTCAATTCTACAATCAAAATTTTATTAAACATTTTTTATGAAAAATTAATTCATTTTTTTATTATCTCTTATCATTTAAAGTTTCGTATTTTTTGAAAAAATTTATATGCCTAAGAATTTACAAAGTATTGTGATATTTTCGAAATTAACTTACAGAAAAAATGACTATTCAGAAAATAACTATTATTAGATATAAATTTTTGCAATATAAATACTACTTGATTTAAACTTTTATTTATCAAAATATGTTCTACACACAAATTTTATGATAAAAAAAAAGTTTTTACAATTTTCAAACTTATTCTCCATGTTATAATTAAAATTTTTGTGTGAAATTCAAATAGCAATTCAAAATCTCTTCGAAAAAATAAAAAATTTAATACCAATGCAAATTACTATCAAAACTGCCTCTTATCAAATATTGTCATTCTGACTATTTTCATTAGTTTATTTTGTTGTTTTAATCTTGTTCAATTTCATTGCTTATCCCATAATCGCGATAAGAAAATCATCAGACAGAAGATTAAGTGCATTAATATCTGATCACGACGACACGTACATTGAAACCACATTCAAACCATTTAGCAGTAAATCGTTTGTGCTATCGATGTATCCATATCTGGAATTCGCAGCCGGCGCGTAAGGTTTTTGTTTTGGACCGCGAAAAGGGAAGCGCGGAAGACGAGATAGTCAGCGCACGTGCGAGGAAATTGGGGTTCGCGGAGCAGTGCGAACGATCCGTCTAAGTCAGAGAGAGTGCAAGGGACAAAGAGACAAATAGAGATTGAAAGAGAGAAAATTAAGCGAGAGAGACAACAGTCGAAACAAGCCACGGGTGGGAGGCAAAGAAGAGGAGCGAGAAGGAGGCGGTGGCGGAGGAGGAGCTCTGCACCATGTGCTCGTGCGTAGACGCTCGATCAAAGCTCAGTCGTCGAGGCGCGCTCGTTTCGCTAACATCAAACGTGTTCTCTAAATAGACAGCTGATTTTTCGGGTCGGCCACATTCGTTGACAATGACAGCCGGGGCGTACAGTTTTCAGTGACAAATCGAGGGTGACAATTGGATGCCGACATGATTAGTTTGCGTGCGTGCCTCCCGATTGCTGCTCGAGAGGGTTAAATTCTTCGAGCCTGCGGACTTGTTGTTGTTGTTGTGTTGATCTCAGAGTGGAAATAGAGATCTTTGTTGGTTTTCAAGTCAGGTTCAAACGTTGTCGATCAGCCTAAACATAGCCATGCACCATACGACACCTTGGTACCTGCCTTGGGGTCTCAAATTGGTACCACTGCCGATCCCCCCGGGACACCCTGCCTCAGGGATTCCCAATCCGGCGCTACATCTCTTGGCACCACTGCCCGGAATCTACACTCCGGAACCGCGAAAGGTAGGAATAGAACGGGTCTTTGACGGATTTCGTGGAATCACAGTTCTATAGAAGTTTCTATGCTAAACTTGGAAGAACTGGAAAAACAGTTTCATACGGTCTCAGAAAGTCTTAAGAACGCGTTGACTTCAGCAGTCGACTGTTTTTCGAAGGATGACAGTAGTCTAGAACGTTGACATTAGTCTCAGATATTTTGTTGACTGTTCTATATTTATGTTGAGGGATTTAATGAAAAGTATGAGAATTTAAACAAGAAGTACGTAAATTTTGATGATTATAACATTACAATAAGTGACGAAGTGTTGATTGACAGGTCATGTAACGAACTTGTGTTCAATTAACATTTAAGTTCGGTAGATTGCCACTGAAGTTTATACATTGTTTTAGAATACGTTTGATCATCACATCACCAGATGCATAATGAATATGCTTCTCAAAAGAAGAGCAAAATACTTGTGAACAAATGTTCACTTGAAACTTTGAAAGTGAAATAAAGGAACATCACTCTGAAAGTGAATACTATAACTTTGTAAAGAAATTTTGACTATTATTTTGACTTTTACACTATTAACAGAAGAATTAATTCATGGAATTTGTGATTCGCTGCATCTAAAATAACTAAGTCACAGTCTAGTAGAATTTGTAGTACATCATTTAACTCTTGTCAATCGATGGTTAATATTTAACGAAGCAAAACTAGTGTTTTATGAAAACAACACGGTTCGTTAAAGTGACAAGTTCGGTCGATTGAAGTGCATCGAAGGATCTTGTTAGTTCTTGATGTTGCCAAAAGATATCAGCCAAAACTATTCGTTTATTGCATTTTTTTATTGTACAAATAATATTTTCGTCTGGGCTCTTTGAATAATGCAAAATTAAATTAAATTTAAAAAATAAAAACGAAAAGGAAAGATATAATTCTGACACTTATGAATTTTCTAAGAAAATCGAGTAAATTAGAGTTGAGTGGAAAGCTCTGAAGTACGGAGTATCAAGAATAAGTCCAATATTGCGACTGTTGACTTATTATGTCAGAGCTGATTATAACTAGCATCAAAGTTCGTGAACTAATTATTTGTTATTTTTTTAGTATTTGTGTTTGCTGGAGAATTCGTAAATAAAATTATTCCAGTTCAAAGAATGCGAAATAAAGTATACTCTTTCAGTCCAGATCAATTGTAACACTTTATTTACTTTTGAAGTTGCATTAAGATAGTTCGAACTCCACTTCAAATCCCTCCTAACCACAGGAAGATTCGTGTGCTTGTCTTCTATTATTCCGTACACACATTTTAATCACTTAAACAAATAGTATTGAGAAAATTCTTTCTTTTGAAATTTCCGAAAACAGCATCAGTTCCCGCTTAAGTTTTTGAGTGTGGAAACTTTAAAAAAGACATGGAAAATATGAAAGGACAATTTTATTCATTGCATTCAAATTGTCTCAACGCGTAGTTGAATCTGGAATAGTTTGTTCACTTTCAAACTTATTGCCATGCGACTCAATTATCTTTAATCTGTCGTTCGAAACGTCTAATGCGCTTTAAATTAATTGCGCTGCAAAAAACTTCTCATGCGTCAATAAATATGTCAGCTGATGAATAATTTTTTTACTACTCTAGTATTTGTTTTTATAAGAAAAATGCTTCAAAATTCATGAGTTAAATAAGATCGTGCGAAATATTGGAAGACTTTCTTATACTATGATTGGTTCATTTTTCAATTTTTAAATGGTATGATCATGAATGAAGGAATGACACTTATTGTGGAATGAAAAAACACATTGAAATATGGCAGTATGAGAAGTCACTTTCAAAGTGGCGGGGAAAAAGAATGACGCCGAATGTTAGTCGATTAAATATCGTAAAAATATAGCATGAAGAAAAATGCCCGATGGAATGGTACGGTCGAAAAGTTTCTCGTGTCTCAGTAGCCACTGTTCATGATTATATCGAAGTAGGTTTGGTGACTTAAGTCACCAAGTAAAATTGGTGACTTTTTTTTAAACG
>JABFQD010004648.1:0-11541 GCA_022817045.1 Psix sp. ZL-2020
GTTAAATTCGAATCTTGAAGCTAATCAATTCGAAAAACGGCGTGATATATTAGAAAAATGAAATATATCATGTAATATATCATGTGTATTATTGGGTTTCACATCGTAAAAAATATAACCGGAGTATATATTTCACGTTATAATGAAAACTTTGACAACGTATAATACGATAAGTTCGGTTTTTATGAAACTGGTTCAAGAAACAACAGCTTATATATAAAATACTAGTTATTCAAAAACGATGATAATTTACTGTAAACAAATATTTGAAAATAAAAGCAATCTTTTGGATATACATTCTCTCAAAAATAAAGTGAATGAGAATATATCTATAACAATTATACAAAATAAAATAATTATAGGAACATAAGTGAAATTAATAAATTTCTGTGAAGTATTATTTAACGATGTCTTTTGAAAATGTTGCAAATTTCATTACTAAATATTAATTCATTAGATTTTGAAATACGATTTTTGCAGAAAAATTATGACTTGAGCTTTGAGCTGGCTTAACGACATCGATCTTTTTTATGTAAATTTCAACTAAATTACATCACCGTTTTTTAATTTGCATTCAATAATTAATATTGGTTTTTTGTATGTATTCATTTATATATTCATAAATTTATTCATATATTACATTTAAATTAGATTTTGTTTTGAATGAAATAAAAAATTTTTCTGTCAGACATACGAAAGATTTATTTATTTGGTTTTAAATTTAACGTGTTATTTTCAAGATTAAACCATAATATTAGTGTTCAACGATTAAACATTTTATTTCTGAGCTAATACTCATCATCATTCATAAAATAAAACATCGTTTGCTATAGTATATTATCAATAAATGGAAAAGTTATTTTTATTAAAAAAAGTATCACTTCATCGTGAAAAAATTTAGACGAACAAAATCAAATAAGCTCGAATTTGCTATAAAGTAGTCATTTAAATTTTGGAGATTCATTATTTCTCTAAAATATTGTATCAATATAATATTATTGTATTTCATAATTTATTCATACTATAAGTTATACTGAACAAATATTTTAACACATGCAACTGAGAATTTTGTTATAATGAGTATATTAAAACTTAAGATATGTGCAATTGACTCTTTAAGGAATCACCCTTATGCGACTATTAACTTTTTTCTTCAACAACTTCTGTATCTTTTGGTATATAACGTGAAGCATCATAGTGATATGGGCATACAGTAGAAAAAAGATGATTCTATTCATTCGTGAACGTTTTCTGTTTCATCCAGAAACTCTCTTTTTCATTGGTTCCTCAAACAAATTTCCGGCTGATCGACAAAGCGGTGCTTTCAAGAATACAGGTGGAACAAATGTGTTCAATAGTACGAATCAATATTTGATAAAAATTGCAAAGACTTTTATAATGTACGAATGGAAGTCGTAAATCGATGGATCTTATTTTGCACGATATTTGCGCGAATGCAACCTAGAAAGCGTCATCTATCATTCGCCATCGCGGGATTATTTGCAGGAGCCAGACCGTCGCGCGCCTTATTTGAACCAATTGGTCGGTTACGATTTCGCTGGCTCAGCATAGTTCCTGAGAACAAATCGACAATTCAAAAAATGAATTTAATTAAAGTACATTGAATGCGACGCCAGGTGCTTTGTATTAAATTTTCTAGAATGTGTTCAAATTTACCATTTTATAAGTTTAATCGTCTACAAATATAAAATCAGATCATTGCTAATGTGATCAATGGTATAATAATTAGTTTTTTAATTAATCAATAATCTAAAAAGCGAAAAACGTGAAGGAAAACATTTCGCTCAAATAGTAATATATATTCTCAGTTGAATCTCAGTTGCAATCGAAACATCGTTAAAATTTATTCAATATATAATCGTAATGTCATACCGCTATCTTTCATGCAAAATAATTTGATAAAGAATAACGTTTGCGATACTTCACATTTTCGGTGAAATGGCAGTTTTTCATGTCATAAATTAAATTCTTCAGTAGGTTTAATACATTTATAAGAAGATGAATTCTATGCTCCGAAATGTGTCAATTGGTCTCGGTTAGCGAATGTTTGGGCAAAATTAACGTCGTACTCATGTTTGGATTCTTCAAAAGTTTGCGTTCGACGCGGAGATTTGTCGGAATTGTTAGATTGCGGAACGCACGGAAGAAACGAGTTTAAGTATGCGACGCAGGTCCACGAACAAGTTGTTCTCTACACGATTGACTTTGCCGAGCGGCCAGTCCACTTACTGACAAAAGTCAAAGGAATTTGATCCAGTGATGTTCAAAGCATGATATTATATTCGATTTCAAATAAATTCGCTAGACGAAATGATGTTCAACTATTTTTACAAACTTATTTTTTATAAATCTATTTTGATGAAGTAAATATTTCAAACCGTGAGTTGATGTATTAAGATTAATATAAAATATTATACGGATCATATACAGAATATAGGACAGTCTCGTGATCAGTTGAAATTTGAATTATTCAACTTCATTATGTAGCTTGGGCATGGACATACCTATTGTGTATACACGATCGAAGCAATCGTCACTATGTCGTTGTGCCAAGTAAAATCACAAATCCAACACACGACAGCCCCAGGTAATATGTCTTCTGCGTCGCAGTCAGAAGCGAATCTAGAACATACAGCGGGCTCTAGTTGCTGCCTAATATAACAGAAAACCTTTTATTATAGAGGAAAAGAAGAAGAATATACGATAATGTGGACTTTTCAGGCGAACATTAATGGACGAAATTTAGGCCAACTCTTGAACAGAGGCGGTATAGAAAATTCACGTGTTATATTGCTGATTAGCAAACAATATTGCATCCGCAGTCTTCAATGGTTCTGAAATCTATTTAACACATTTGTAATATGAATTTTGGATACAGGAGAATATACCTTAAGGACACATGACACTCGGAATGTGTCCAATGTATGCTCAATATATGCTATTTTGGCTGGAAATTTTAACACTCAATTTGTTGAATAAAGTACGTCTGCTATGAACATGACATCTGACATCTCTATAACTCTGCCAGATGAGACTCTATGAGTCTCATCTGACAAGACTAACTGTTTAGACAAGACTAAGAATATTAATATTCTGACTTGTGACGCTTCCGCACTACATAGAAAAAGAAGCTATGAGAGGCAGCCTAACTTCTGGTGGATTCTCAACATCGCAGAATGCGGGGCAGTGACTGAGGTTTAGTTGAGTGACACAACTCACCAGAAACCTTACTGATGTTGATAATAAGTTTGTAAAACACAAGGTCTTAAAAAATCATAACGGCAATGAATGGTAAGTAACGCTTGATTTTGTAATCAGATCTTATTTGTTCTTATATATTTTACTTAGTTCGATATACATTCCCAAGAATCCACTCAAACTTGTATGACACATACTCATATAGGATTATCGCCTATTTAATATCTATCAGCTAAATAATATGTCCCACTAATATACCAGTTTTATATAACCAACAAAGATACTTTTAACATCACAGTAACTCTAAATTTACCTATTATAATTTAGAGTAAGTATTCTAATTCGGCTCAGATTTATTAACGAATTCTTCGCTGGTGGAATCCAAATGAAGTATAGGATTACTCAATAATGTTCTCTTTTCTGTTCGAGCATATGAAAGGATTTATTTTCGGTGCTACACGCGGGTTTTATTTACTCTATTAATTGTAATAAAGAAAAGTTGACTGCATTAAGTGAGAATGTTGTGACATAGTCTACTGACTTGATAAATGTGACCTTGTTGTACCGCATGGATATTAAACGGGGATCATTGAAGTTATATTATGGTCTAGTCATTTTTTGCCCCCTTGTTATATGAGGTTCGATATATCTCCCTTTTCACAGAGTTTAAAGTAGAAGAGACGTTATAATTAGTCATTTTTAATAATTTTGAAATTAATGTTCCATTTCAATGCTCCCAGTAGTCAGTGTTATATTAATTGACAAGCTAGCTATCTTTGTGGATCTATAGATATGCTTCTTTTTTTTAATAATAAGCAGTTATATATTTGCTATATGATCTAGACAGTGTGCAAATGATTATGTTGCAGGTAGACTTCTTATACTACCACATTTGGAGATGTTTTGTCCTAAGCTTTTTCATCCTAAACTTATTGAATCCATGGAAGGCAA
This sequence comes from Psix sp. ZL-2020, assembly GCA_022817045.1. NCBI lineage: Eukaryota > Metazoa > Arthropoda > Insecta > Hymenoptera > Scelionidae > Psix > Psix sp. ZL-2020. The sequence goes on from JABFQD010004648.1 coordinate 4,171, forward strand.
ATAGCATTCAGAAAACTGAAATCAACACAATCCAAGTCTGCAAAATATAGATCTTAATCTGAAGTCCAGAGTATCTTCAAAATCGGTAAAAGCTTGCAACCGATTAACAGACAAGTATAACTACCAATTTATTTTATGAACTTCGAAGTCGTCTATTAATTTTCATTATTTTAAATAAGAAGATGCAATTCGCTAGGTCAGTTAAGGTTAATGTAGATGAATATATACAGAACGATTGGTTTAGGTACAATAGGGGGTTAAACAAAAAAAAAACAAAAGGAAAAGAAATCATGCTCAGTCTGGAGTTGGATGCTTCTCACCAGCTTTATAGTTAGATGGATCCAACCAGACTCAATGTACATGACAGGAGAATAGTTTACCACTTGTTAAGATAACTATCTCAAGCTTAAAAAAATTATGTTCCATATATAAGCAGAATAAATATGGAGATCTTCATGTAGTCTATACAGGAAATCGATGAGAAAACCGAGCTAAGGTTAATTAATTGCCGCCTTTCAGTAGCTATGCTAACCTTTTTTTCGCCAGAGAAAAATTGTTACCAGATAGAAATATGGCAAAAATCAAGCCCAAAAGTGTATTATGAATTATTTTTGCCTACTGCATGTTATTTGAGCTAACAGCACTAGATAAAACTCATAGCACTGACTGATTTACTGTCGTGGAACGACAGAAGGCTTCGTAGCATTCAATATTCTTAGGCAAGATGTAATTCAAATCCAAATCTCACGTTCGCAGAATGAATAAACAGCAAAGACGTTGAATAGAGAAGGCACAAGGAGGACGAACTGCACGACTTATTCCACGAGGGGAAGCATGGTTCAATCGTTATCAGGATAAGGTATTCACCTACCGGTGAAAAAAACTTCTGTCAGGGTACGAATGTTTTCGTCGATACCTGCACAGAATGGCCAAGGTAAAAGATTTGAAGTGATTCTACTGTAAGGATCATTTATATATTCAAAATGACACTAGAATTACTCGCTTAATCCGAGAAATGTTAGAGGGGGTCCCTGCATATCAGTACCCGCGATATAATAAAACAGAAATCTAAAGTAATTAGTGTGATTACTCTAATCACAAGACAAACCTATCTACGATTAACAATCCAAGCGATCCTCAATGACTTCTATGAGTAAATAAAACCATAATGCTTTTGACTATAGATCCAAACATCCAGTAATACTCTAATAACCTCGAAAACATGAAAATAATTAGAGAACAGCACTTACCCGATTGAACCTAAACGCAGCATCAATTTGCGTAAAGAAAGTTGTCGGGCATAAATATGACAGCATACGCGCGAGCCATGCTGATGCCAGATCCAGGCTAAATTTTTGCCGTATAAGAAATTTGGCATTATATTGACATCGATCTGGAAGACGTCTGACATTAGGATAGCTCACGTGCATGATTCATTCATACTGCCATACTCATGCTGTATCTATGCCAAAATATTTTTTTACGTAGGAAGGTCGAACACCACATTAATCAATAACATGAACGCGATTGACGTCGTTCCACGTGTTCCCGCTCACTAATTGATGTTTTTTTCCTATAACTTAACATATAAGACCCAAACGGAATAACAAAGAAAATATACACCGTTTTCCAAACCAAAAACAGCGCTGAGAAAATTGGCGGCATTTCTGCCAACAACGTGCCACGCGATTGCAAACCGTAGTTGAAGATGAATTACACGACAATCAACTGAAATGTGAACTCGACGTATTAGTTTGGAAATTTAAAATTCTGTCTATTCCCGGTTGTGATCCAATCCTACAGGACTTGCATTGTGGAATAGCCATAATTAACTCCTCACCTTTCTGTAACAGACTGACCTGACCAAGTTCCAGGCAACGAAAACTGTAATTAACGAATCTTTGCGACCAAACAGATCTTACAGACATTAATGTTCAAACGTGGATCGTTACCTTAGTCCCTGAAAACAATCGAGTTTTTATAAGGCATAACCACACAACTAAGAGCCCTTTTCAGAACCGGCAAGTGTTCTTCAAATAAGAATCAACTGTTACGTTACATCAATTTGACAGCGGCCCTGCACACGAATGACGTCAACTTAGTGTAATCGTTATCTAACTGAATGAATTGACGTATCCACCAGTAATCAAATCTTCTTTAAATTGATTAAATATTTTTCGAAGTAAATATAATCCAAGAAGCATAGATTAATTATTTTCAGAATTAAGAATCATCATACGAACAGACATTCCTAACAGTTAGTGTATATGATTCATTCTTCTTTGTTGATAAAAAATTATTAATGTTATAGTTACAATATGTTAACGTTCTAATTCATATATTCATGCCTTATATATGAACTGATATTCAAATTTTTTTATATTTTGTTTGTAAAGCATGTTACACTTTAATATAATGTAGAATGTCGAGTATTACAATAACTATATATAATAATCTGTGAGAACACATTTTTGAAATCTGTTGTTACCATTTTAAAATGAAGAATATTCATATAAAATATTGTGTAAGAATATGCATACTTACATCAACCTAAACATAAAGATTTGGGAAAAATTAATTGGCTGCACTAGTACTAAAATCTATTTAAAATTTCTAAAGTTCGTATAATTCGCTTCGATTTATACGGATCACTGAATATGTATTTTAGGTATCAGATGAGTGCTGTGATCGACAAACAAGCAGACAGACAAAGGGATATCGTGAGTGAAAGATCAAGACGATCTTGGAATTATGAGAATATTGGTACGAATCATGGTGAAACACGACGAAGCAAAAGATAATGGCTTTCGACGAAAAAACGGGTGAGCGAAAGGAATACGGTTACGCAGAAAAAGACGCAAAAAGAGCAGCTCACGAACTAACAAGAGATTCCACGAGCCCAGGTAGACCAATTTGTGGCAAAGCCATGATTGTGCTTCGAAGACAACGGCTGCGGTCAATCAATTTCATTTTTTTCATATTTTCTCGCTTACATTATTTTCCATTGATTCCTCTGTGATATAAATCAGACTTATGCCGAATCGCATTCATTTTCTATGCTGACATTTAAGCAATCAGTTGTAAATTTCAAACACCTTATTACCAGTCGTTTACAGTGATTCACAACGTTATGAAAATCATGTGGTAGTCCGTATGATTCGCGTATCAAGTACGAAACCGTTAAGAAACTTTTCCTCCACGAGATTTTACTAGTGAATAAATTTAAATTGGAATTCGGTATATTGAACACGTACGAATTCAGGAAAACATGATCATTTTGAATGATATTGCCCTCCCGTGAAATTTCAAGCAAAGTAATATATGGTTATAATAATAATTTACTTCTTTAATTTTAGATTTGTAAGTAAATCTATAAAAAGTTACATATATACAGTTGAAATAATATTTAAGTATGATATACTTGACTAGTTTTTTAAATTTTCTTTTAAGGATAATAATAATTATGATTCAATGTATACATAAATTTACTAACAACAATATCAAGGTTTATTTCTTAATAAAGTGGCTTATTTACTTAGTAAACTTTTACATGTAATTTCAATTTAAGTTTTGCGTCTTAATTATAGCTTAATATTGTAGACAAATTTATTCTGTCAAATAAGTATGTTTTAATATTGGAACTTCTTTAAGAAACACAAATGATGAGACAAATAAACCATTGGATTAGGAAATATAACATATGCCAAGAGATTATTTATGCACCTTTCAAATTTACTGTGAATGTATTACTTCGGAATACACACGCGACAAGAAAATGTTGAGAATAAGTCAATATCACATGGCCAACAAGAAAAAATGAATTTTTTTGAAAACCTGGGAAGATACAACTCTACTGAGAATAGAAATTGCGAAAAATTACGTATATCTTTTGTCCTTGAATTTTTAAAGAGTTCTCTTGTCTTGAAAGGCGATTCAACTTACTTGGCCTGAGGTCATTAGATCCTTTTCGAGCAAAGTTTATGGACGCATAACATTCTTGCAAGAATTGTATTTATACCACAGCGCACTTAATCATACATGGCAATGTCGAATTAAGTTTGAATAATCAAACAATGTCGCGCTTGATCACATGCGTTTGCGGCTGAAAAACCACATATTACAGTATACGTATTCATTTGTGATCATACATTATACCGTACCAACTATCACAGCTATCATTTTTGAATGGTTGCAAAATCTGCGGCATTTTGGTTCTCTTTTGATGTTCAATGTTGCTTGGAAACAGGAATTTTCATGCTATTGATTTTTATGACTATTTTGCGACTATTTTCATGCATAATATATTTTACTGAATAAAATGTGAAACAAATATGAGCGAAAAAAATCTAAAATGATATATTTTTAATAAATTGAAAATAATTTGAATCAACATATCTTTTAAAAGTTTAGAATAAATACGAAATTGAATTATTTCTCTTTATATGCTGGACTTCATAAACATTTTTTTTCATCTTTAAATAATTGGCTAATAAAATATAAGTTAATCAAATCTTAGAAAATATCAGTTCATATTTAAATTTTATTGAAATCATATTTGGTATCAAAAGAAATCCTAAAACAGTAAGAAATTTTTTGCTAGTTATAATAATTACTTGAAAATATCAGATTTTTTATAAAAGAAATGGTGATAATTTGAGATGAAATTTACATGTACAATTATTTGTTAACGATATTTTTCAAACAACCATTTTCATATGAAAAATGTTTTATTCAATAAAGTAAACAACAATTACATTTGACGAAAAAAGTATTTACTAACTTTTACTTTGAAAAGAAGTTTTGTTAGAAACTGTTTTTTACTTTTGTCATGTCAAATTCAATGTTGAAGTCACAATATTTTTATTATGATGTTGGTATTTTGTCTAATTTTTTTTTATTTATATCTATATTCATAATTAATTTCAACATATAGTAGTATATATTGTCTTAAATAATTAATCTTCACATTTTTTTCACAGATATTTTATAGCCCTAATTAAAATCAATAATGAATTAAAAATATGAAATGTGCAATAAATCATTGTTATTTTTAATGCCTTATCAATAACTCTAATAAACCTTAAATAACTTAATTTTTAACTCCTCACTTCACAATTCTACTATACAATTACACCTCTCTTTAAAAAAAATATGAATTGAAATATGCAATTTTCGATATTATCAAAATCGTATTATAAATGATTATAAGGCTTCAATCGAAAAGATTTTAAAGAAATAAAGCGAGTGGTGCAACTAACTTCGCTACGAGTCTAACCACAACGTTCGCAAATCAATCAATCGAATTACGTCGGTATTAAATTTTCTGGTAAAAATTTCATTTCACGACAAAAAATTGACACGAATAAATTTTTTACACTTGGTTTGGTGTTGTATTTAATATACAGTTCGAAGTTTATAAGTTCAAATCGTTGCTTAAAAAAATGAAGGAATATTATGAAACCTTTTTGATATTTAAGAAATCCGAGAGGCACAGGTTTAGATGTCTCTACAGCGGAACAAATCACTTGGAAATTTAAAGAAAATAAAAGTGGAATCGAATTTGTTAGTTCTGTAGTGAAGAATGGTCACTCATCCGTTTACGTACTAGAAAAGTTCGTTGATTTGTATTGACGTTGATTACGTTCGTATTATTCGATGTTATTTCATTATTATTGAGTGCTTTTTGTTTACTATCGAACGAAGCTTTCGGCCCGCAGAAGATATTTGTTTCTTTTCGCGATTGCTGTTCCAATATCCTCTTCCATTTTCGTCTTGTCATTTCATTTTCCAAACATGAAATTACAATCAAAATTCGTGATTTTAGAGCCCGATGTCAGGCCAGATGATTTATATTCCTATTGATTTAGTATGGATCTATTTTAGGCACGTTGAATCAAATAACTAATTCATTTTGAACGACGAGATGAAGAGTCGAACTGTTATTAATAATCGTTAGTTACAAAAGTATGAAATGTAATAAATGACACCGGATACTGGTGTCAGTCATGCCTTAACTATGGTTCTTGTTTTAATATTTATTTTTATGTTTTCTGCATTTATATGTATTGTTTTCCTACTTTGACGCGCGGTTCACGATTTTAATACTCGTGTTTCTTATTTTTTGGCACAAAAAACTTTTTCAATACAGAATAAATGTACGTATTGTCGGACTGTAAGTACCAATTATCGTAGCTATATGATATGCATAATATGCACATTATCGATAATAGGTACATTTATCCTACATTAAATAAAAATTCAGTTTTATAAAACTTTCTTATTATGTGAATAAAAATTGTTTGTGTAATCGCTCATGTAACAAACGACACATATTTGACTTAACGTTTTAGTCAACTGTTTGTGGATGAAACTACGAAAACAATGCGAAGTAATTGTGCACCAAAAAATACAAATCAAAATTACAAGTGGGAGGCAACTGCTAACTTCTTTTCACTAATGCTTTAAAGGCTCACAACTATTAAGATTTATTCAAATTGTATCTCACTGAACTTGAAAATGAAACATTTCCACAAATGAATTCATTAATTTATTTCACTTAATTGTATAGAAATATAAAATAATAATTTACATTGCAAAAGTAGTGTGAAGCTTGCATATCTAAAAAATCACCACTTCGTAATTTGCAAACGAAATCGAAGAACTTTATTTTTTTTATGGTAGCATGATTTATATTATATTTTTCAACTTGTAAAAATTCATGATGTATAATTTTTTAAATGTTTATCGAGAGAGCCCGTGAAGACAAATAAAGTAGCTCGTAGAAGCAAAGTGTATCAAATGACCGTATCATAACCTCAAATGTTATCGCACATTCCATCTAAAGAATAGCTAATGATTAACGTATTGTAGCAGCCGATTAATCAAAAGTTGTTTCTTTTCTGATACGCTGCCATATCAGAATTCATTCCTCGCGTTACGTTTCGCATCTGGCTTTACTTTTCGCGGACAGCAGCTTTACCGCGCTACCGTAATCTGCAACTTAAAACCCGACTCACGACTCGCACTCGATTCTTATCATACAATATATTACCACAGGGAACAATAACCTTTTGCAATTTTTGACCAAGTCTTTGTCTTACAATCGATTTCTGATCAAACGTTTGCGAAATTTTATACGACAAATTGTATCACTTACGAATTTCTTAGATAAAGCATTTTTTTCAAACGCAGAAAAGACATTTTCTCTTGAACTTGTTAAAAGTAATATCGTCTTAGTTTTCTTAATTTGTGTTAATTTATAAATCGTTTTATTTCACTAATTTTAATATATTTTTATTTTTCATCTTTTACTATATGATATATCCCTAGGAAAATAGTAAAGAAAACATATATTTTTTAGTAAGTATCATA
>JABFQD010004649.1:0-11537 GCA_022817045.1 Psix sp. ZL-2020
CGATATTTTAGATTATACATATCAAAAAATAAATTGATTATAATTTTTTCAAACGTAGATTTCAAACATAAGCGATTTAAATTTTAAAAATAGTAAAATTCAATTTTTGGCTTAAAATTTGATGTCTAACTATATTCTATAGGATAGTAAAGTTAATAGGAAAAAGTACATAGCCTGACAGTTTCCGCCAGTGTCAAATAGTTGATTTTGGTAGATGCTAGCAATGTATTTTTGGATTAACGAATCCAAGATCAACTTACTTAGTTTTAAGAATGTAAATACAATCTTATAATAATTTAATAACGTTGCCCGTCGAGTCAATTTTGGCATTTTTTATGAAACTAAATTGGAAGTGAATTCTAAATTTTAATTCTATTCGTAATATGTTACCAATATATAATATAAAAAGTTACATAAATACTAAGAGATTTCGATGTGTGTTTAATTGAAAGCTAACTTAAAACTAATCTGTACAGTCTTCACACATCGATATATTTTCATTTAAAATACATACAGTAAACGAGGTTTAATAAAAAGTAATATACAGTCTTGATTTCTTTGAAGGCACTTCCATAAGCCTCTGTTTGACGAAATTTAAACTACATCGCTATAATTTGTGGAGTTATTTTTACGTAATACATTGATCATGATTCAAACTGATTGTCGAATACAATACGGCGAATTACAAAAATGTGATTTTTTAACATTGGATGCTATAAAAATAATTATCGTAGAAATATTTGAGACATTCAACAGTAAATAAAATGGTTAACATTTTTATAATAATGTTATTAACGAGATTCAGCGGAATCGTATTTTACAGTAATAAAACTAGTACTAAATCTGAATAAACAGTTTGGAAACAAAGTTTGGATAAAGTTGCATTAGCAAGATTGGTTAATCTCCAGATGGGATTTCGAAACAATAAAACATTTTCTGATATGTCATTATTTTATATTTCAAATGACTTCATTGCCGGAGCTTTTTCCTATCATAGTGAACATTTTTCCAACAATAACGTTTTCTTTCTCTTCAAAAAAGAGCTTTCTTTGCAATAAATCGGAACAACAGGAAATTCTACAAAAAACATTACGACTTTGAACGCAATATTGATTGAAATATTTCAAGTGGATGTCACATTAAATGCATTCGCTTCTCGGTGGTACGGGCGGCGCTTGCTCTTTTTTCCCATTCATGTTTGCTGGACATACATTCATATAATCCGGGACTTTCGTTGTCCCGAAATCAATCACATCCTCGCCAATTTCGTTTTTCTCATCTTCTGTCGTTTTTGTTTCTTTTATGCGCGATTCCAGTGTTTTTGACAGATTTTCCAAATCTGGTCTCGAAGTAATATCGGAGTTGATGTAATCTTTTGGTATGCACATATTTGATGGTGCTGATATAGACGTCGTTGAGCTCTGAGAGACGTTGATATTAGCATAACTCTGAGTTTTGTCAAAAGCCCCTTCATTTTTTTGATTATCTGGAATGTCAATCTCACTCAGGTCCAAGAAATCGGGCGTGCTAGGAGTTTTTGGATCTTTTGATATTTCGTTTGAGCTAAAAGCTGCAAAAGGCCCGCAATTTTTCCGTCATTTTGAATCAAAATACGCTCAGTAAAGAGTTAAAGCCATTTGTTTAAAATCGTGCAAAGTGTTGTGGAAGGTAGAAAAGTGAAGAAAGACATAAATAAAATAAGCATCAGAGTTTTAGAAAAATAGATTTATTAGTTAAAAGTACGAAATATATAAAAAATTAGTATATCTTTTGGTTTGAATAAACTAGTAATAACGGAAATTCAATAGACATGTTATATACCCAGCTTCAATAAGTTCATTAGCAACAGAGATCGCGATTAAATTACTCTACTGCGGAGAAGCGAATATATTTGTTGAAATCTACAAGCTACAGAGTTTTATTAATAAATAGATTAATAAGAAAATAAACGATCATACAATCAGTGAGAAGGGATCAATATCAAGAACAAAATTAGAACTTAATCTAACGCTTTCATAGGACGAAGAAAGCTCTAATAATTGAACTCTTTCTTACACGTTGGAGTGGGTCCTGGAAATGCAATGCAAAAGTCTTTGTCGTGTACTAGAGTTCTTTGAGACCCAAAGAATTCATTGTGTTGATTTAACGCCAACTTTTGAGATGAAGAGAACTTTGTCCCAAATGGTTTTGGCGTAGGTGGTATTTCATAAGATAAAAGACCACAAGATGATTGTTGCTGTAAAATAAAACCATTGTTCTGAGTTAATAAAAACAGAATAATGAAAATAACTCTTTAATCCTCGAATAAGATAAAAACGACATGGTTGGATAAGTTACAATTTAATTTAAATTAAAACTATGATTTTACAAAGTTATAATTATTATGAAGCAAGTAATAACAAAAATGAATCCTGAGTTTCTTCGAATAAATAATTGTTTAATTAATTTGTTCATTATTGTTTGATAAGTAATCAAGTTACTTCTCAGGCCATGACTAAAAAATAACTAAATTTCTTAACTAGTTATTATAAATAAAGCAATCAAGTTGAATTACTAGTTAATACAAGCAAAAATAACTTAGTTAGTGAATTATTGCATTAAAAGTGACTCAATAAATCTACTAATAACTATGAGCAAAGAATATGTAAGGAATGTTACTAGTTACAACACGTAACGAATAAGTCATTTGAGTGACTAAAATAATAAATTTCATTTAGAATAACTAGAGTTGAATTACTCTAATACCATAATCTAAAATTATAGGAAGACTAAGTAATTCAAAGAATATCAACAATATTTAATTACCCGTCTGTCTTCAGCGTCTGAATGTGTGCCACTATCTCCTAGGCTTGTACCACTACAACCACTAGCTGTGCTCATTCTGCAAGAAGAAGATGAACCTAGAAAATAATGAAATTATATATTACATTAATGAAACGTAATACCAAGAGTAAATATATCAACAAAATTTTGCTTACTTGAAACACTGTGTAGGCTCAAACTACTAACTGGTCTGTGCCCTAAAAAGCCATTAGCGTCGCGTTTTCCATGTTCAAAGTGACATGCTTTTATATTATCTGCAAAATTGAATAAAATATTTAATATTCAGTATAATAATTTTCTACATAATATTTTTATCTTAAAAACTTAAAGTTCACCTTTCTTTCCCTTGCCAAAGAACTTTTTAATTCTATCAAACGGTGTATCGTGCGCTTTCATTTCATCTTTCATTTTTTTATGTATTCTATCGTATTCTTCGCGCATTGCATTGAGCTGTCTCTGTTTATCTTTGAAGCTCTGCTGAACATCATTTCTGTTGCGCCAATTTTCAACCAATCGCTCCATTTCGTCGATGGTGAATATCTTATTTTTGAAATCATTGATAATCTCCAGAAGTTCATCTTGCGGTTCTGCTTCTTTGTGTTTTATCAATGGACTGCGTTTCGAAGAATAACAACCATAGTGCGAATCGTCTTTGATCGACTGGAAACTGTCGTGGCGATGCAACGTTGGTGTACCAACACGAGACGATGACGTCGATGGTACTTTGTGCGCTGTAGATAACAATAGATAATGGAAATTAGATCTGTCAGACCCCTATAATTTAAACTGTGTCACGCTTAAAGAAACTAGATATACTACAGAAGTTTATTTCTCGTGATGTTTAATAACGTTTGGTATATTGCTTCTAATTATAATCAGCTTTAACAATAGAGTGTAGAATCAAAAATAGATAAAGTCGAAATGAATAATATCGGAATAATCCGATGACCATTTGCGAAATTGGCTTATATTTGCGCGAAATGTTATGCGTAGGCTTCGTGACGTCGATCGATAGGAGTGTTTAATTGGAAGCTACATTTACCGGCAGGACTCATTTCTAAGTAGCCTTGCAGTGATGAGTCAAGGTTATTTTGGGGTGGGGCTGGTATCGAGTCGTTGACGGGCAAAGGCGTCGGGGCTATCGAGTAATTCGCTGCTATCAAGGTATTGGGCGCTGTATTTGGTAACGTCATTGAAGTCGGCGTGGTCGGAGTAGTGCATGATAAGACAGGTCTAGCTGTTGGAGGGACACAGTATGATTCATTCAAAGGCCGTGGGCAACAGTAGTCCTCCTTGCCCTCTTCCTTTTCAAGCTCGGAAAAAGATGTTACTTTTTCATTTCCTGTAGAAAATAAGACCAATAAATTGGAAATCTGAGTCTTCTAAATTATACTAATATTACTATTGATATATATTTTGATATGAAACAAATGGAAAAAAGATTTAAACGATTGATAAACTAATTATTTCAGTTTGTAGGTATTTGAAGCTTATTGTTAAGTTAATTACTTGTGTTAGTTTGGCTTGAAATTTGACGCACTGATGGTTGTTTGGTATTCAATAGTATTCAGCTTATGCCATTAATAAAATGATTGTAAATTTAGGTCAAAAAGGTCAAGTCTTTTATGATACAGAAATACTCAGCATCTTTTTGAACTGAAACTTTGATGTGAAATATTGTATAATACTTTATTAGTAGCTTTAACGTGCGGAACTTTTGTATATCAGAAGAAATTGAGAAAAACAGTATGCTTTTCGTGTATTCTGTTTTAAAATAACAAAGTTGTTATTTCAACGATTAAACTATCACTCACCTGACATGTTTTCGTGGCTGCTTTCACTCATCACCTTCAAGTAGCTGTACATGTTTGTGAACTCATTCATTTGCTAAAAGGATAATCAATTTAATTATAATAAATTGTATATAACTGTGAACAGTTTGAAACATGAATTTACAGTTGAGTTGTGAATTTCGAAGCTTATATAACGACTTATTAACTTGATGAACAAAGTCATAAACTTATTATCTGTAATAGAATCTTAAACAACGTTATGTATAAATTCAATTAAAAAATGATTTCCGAACTGTTGTGAAAATGTATTCAAATTGTAAGGTAGGATAGCTTGTTATACAAAGTTCAAGTGCAGTTAAAGTGCAGCTCTAGGTAATCTGGATTTCAAATTGGCGCAAGTGAGAAAATGTTGCTTAATTTCCAACGAGCTGGAGTAATATCAACAGTACTCGTTATTAATAAAGAACAGCGACAAAACCCAATTTAGCTCAATTGAAATGAAACCCATATCAATACCTCCATCTGTGAAACGTCGATTCTCATTTCTGTGAAATGACTATACACAGTTTATCGCTAATTAATTATTGACGATGAGCGGAATCGTAATTGTCGGTAATATTACATTGAGTTCGTAGGTAATCGGATAAATGTGACGCAATCATAAATTGATAGTGACATATTTTGCATGTACCATGTAACCGCGCAGTTGATGAGCCAGTCGAGCGTGACCAGAGTGCTCAGCCATATCAGCTGGTGTCAGGTCTGCTACGTTTCGTAAATCACACGCTAAATCACCGCCAGGGCACTCGAGAAGCTGCCAAGCTAATTTTTCCAAACCAAATTGAGCGGCGAAATGAAGCAGTGTCGGATATACGTCTTGACCTTATCGGGAGAGGAAAAAGACATTCATGTTATTATATGAGCTGTCATTCATTTTCTTAGCGAAGGGCATAGAGATTTTAAAAGTGATTTGGTAACATTGAATCAAAAGAAAGAACAAGAAGTGTAATTCATTTTGAGGCTTCATCTCAGTTAAAATATGAAAAGCATAAGTACAAATAAATCTTACTCGTGAGAGTCTTGCATGGAGTGAGACCCTGGGGGCTCGATAGAAGATTGAAATGTGGTGGAACATTTCGCTGAAAGGCATGAACCATCCAATTGTCCAGTTGCTCGCGATCTTCTGAATTGAAACCAAACGTCTGTGGAATATAAAGCAGATGTTGACAACTCAGGCTACTTAATCGTCTTTTCAAATTCAAGAGAATTTTTTTCATCATACAAATGTTGAATAAATAATTTAGTTTACAATTTGAGATATAATACTTTTTTTTATTTAAATACCAAAAAAATTATGCCCCATCATGCAAAAGCTTAAAATTCAACAATTTTCATGCAAATGTCAAGTACGCTTTAAATGACAAAAGTTGTGTCATTGCGAAATAAGTTTTCATTGCAGTTTTTGATGTACCTGACACATAAATTCCAGAGGATTATCGTGAGCTCTGAGAATTTGATCGAGCTCTCTAAGTCTACTTTCGCACTTGACTTGTCTCATACCCAAAGGACTACCGTTTTTCAATATTCTTACTCCAACCAACATGGACACTTCCAAGCATCTTTCAGGAATGGAAAACTGGATGACATAAGGATTCCTTCTTCTAACATTGCTGATCTCAATGGCTTCACCGCAGCGATCAACAAACACCTCCAAGTTATCTTCTGCTCTCAGCGGTTCATTTAACAAGGCCAATACTCGATTTTGACCCTAAATAAACATTGATTAATTTTAAATTTTATTCCATTATAAAAGTAATGTGGTTTATATCATTTTATAAATTATTGAAACTCACCACTTTGACTTTTTTAGGATGTATCGAAAAGCACGTTTTGTCGTTTTTTATGGGGTTCGAGGAACTGTTTTCTATAATACCAATCGCAGCGCCCAAAAATTCGCCAACGAACGTAACATCTTGATCTTTAACGAAGAACTTGCGCCATAATGAGTAGGATGCGAGTGACATTTTATGGTCGTAGGTCACATGAGAATCGTGTACTCCTAGCATCATGGCTAGAACTTTCTCTGTGACAAAGTAACTCGTTATGAGAGAAGATTGTTCAGAGTGATCATGAACATATTTAAGAAGAATCGGACAGACGATAATGATTTGCAACTTGGAATTTCGAATCCGCTCCTCTGTCCCAGGTAAAATTGGATTTTCTATTGGTATGTGTTTGACTCTAAAAATATAAATAATGATATAATAATAACAACCAAACAAGCATAATTCGTTCAACATAAATATGCTAAATAACAAATTCATATTAGTTTTATTCGTTTCTATTTTCAAAAATTAATTCCAGAGACTGCTATTAATAAGTTGAATAGATATAATTATTTGTAAAATTAAACAATGTAACTGTTAATTGTTCATTCAAGAGAAATAAATTTATATGTTCAGAATTAATTAAAGTAGGTGTTTTGTTTGTAATTTTATTCCCTCGTGACTATAGTGATAAACCTGCATATCTTGAGAGGATTCATTTGTATATACATTAATGTAATGAACACAATTCTAATTCTAATTTTAAAATGTTTTGTTAATAAAACGTAAAAGTTCTGAAACAAAGTATTGCGCTTGAATTACAAAACATTTATCGTTGAATCTTTTATTCAATCATCTTTAGAAAAAGAAAAAATTAGTTAAAAAACATTGCAAGCTCAAATATTCGACTCATTTTGATCCATTATAACTATTTAATTGGTTTAAATTTCCTTTACATGATCAAAATGTGTTACAAATACTATTAATTTTTTTCATCAGTCTCTTTTTGAAATACGAAATTTGCTCAATTTGTAGAAAAATCATAAAAAATTGATTTACTTGAAAAGAACTGGTCTGCCTTGTTGATGGCTAATTTTTTCAAACCAACCAGTTAGGTATTCGACCCATAGCGTCGCCGTTTCGCTTTCCTTGCTCGAGACAAAAATCACATCTTCGTCAGAAGATTCACGTCTAGGAGAAGACAAAATAGTCCCATTTCGTGTCCCTGAAAAAGAAACCATTAAATCAAAATAATGATTCGCGTTGTAGCGAGTGGAAGAAGTTGCCGTCGAGTGTTTTTTATTCACTTAACCGGCGAACTTTTGCAGAGCCCACATACTTAGGTCGCAAAAACGATTCTTCCCTACGGTGAATTATGATTCATGTTCATTCAGTTTAAATTAAGACGCTTCAATGCGAGACAATATGAACGAAAATAATGAGAGACTCAAGTCATTTGACGTTCAAATCCGTCGAACAGAGAATTGAATTAATAAAAGTATTCATTTATTTTCCAACAAAGAATTGTCGTCATTAAAATAAAGTTAAATAAAAATTGCGTCCCAAAATATATACGCTATTAACAAAGCCAAGTCTATTGGAAGTATTTATGATGAAATAAAGCAAAGCTTAGATATAGAAAAATTGTATCATTACTGATTGTATTTATTTGAAGTGGATTTTTTACGAATTAAGCGAAAGTACTTCGTGAGTGTAATTTTGCCGATAAAAATGGTACAATTAACTGTAATTAAGGTCTTATTGTCTCTTGTTTTATCACTAGTTTCAACTCTTAGTCGTTACATTAAAGACAATTAGAAAATGAATGCAAGTTGACCAGCTGTATTGTATTGCGTGTATGTTGAGCTTTATGTTACACGAATAAGAAATTATAGTATAAGAGATAAACAATACTCTACATTTTGGTGTTGAAATATTTGTTATTTATGATACAAGGGTTCATAAATTTTATATGAACACTAATAATCAATTCTATTTCAACATTTAAACATGTTGCGATTAAGTGCAATCATATATCAGAATTTATTTTAAAAAACATCAATTGTCATTAACATAAACGGTGTATGATTTTATTTATATTATTTTTTTACTGGAAAATGTTAGTTTTATTAGTTTAACTGAGATTGAAAAATAAGTTTTACCAAAAATAAATCAATAGTTTTAATTACATAAAATTCAAAACTAGAGTCTGTTCTAACTTTGTATTATTACAGAATCTAATTTCGACAAAGATTTAAAATGTAAGCATTATTGTTAGCACAAAAGTTTTTGATTAATTGATTTTCATGATGCAGTTTATTTTAAATGTTTCATTTCACCGAATGAACGTTTATTTGTACGTTTGCTAATGTACTTTTGGACCGGAAGAAATTGTGCTATTTTGTCCGCGTTTCGGAATTCATTTCAGGAAGTTATAAACGTCTACGTATATCTTTGAACAAAAGCTTCATTGAAATATCTTGAGCAGACCATATCCTGATATTTAGGCTGCTTGAAAAACAGCAGCGATGCAAGAAAAGAGATAATTATGTTATTATGTGAAATATAATGTGAATTGCAATAAATGACCGACATTTCTATGGTGTGGGATGAACAAAATCAGGAAGTCAGCCAATTATGTCAATAAACATGTAAAAAATCGGCTTTCTATGTAATTTAATCTTGAGTTATTCATGTTGTCATATATATTTTTCATCTTGTGCAATTTTTATAATGATATCAAATGTATCAGCAGTTTTTTAAGGTTCGTTACCAAAGATGGTTTGAAAAACTGTCAATCGATCGTGCAAATCAATCCTTTTCCGTTTTTGGCACGTGACGCACGTGGCTTCCGTTTTCAGTATTTCCGGTAGCTTTTTATCATATAAAATCTTATAATAATTGCAACTATGATAATATTTTCTTTGATATAGATAAAGAAATGATTACATATTTTAAAGTATACGTATTGTTTTATTTACAAGCAATTAATAAATACGTTAAGTTCTTTTACGTTTATTGTAGTTTTAATTCATATCAAGAGAACAAATTTTATTTATCGATTTGATAGAATTATCAGAATTGTATTTGTTACAGCTAAATATATAGTTGCAAAAAATTATGAGTTAATTACTGCACTTAAAAAATCATTAGATAACGATTACGAGTACTTTTTGCTTTGGTGAATTAAAAATAAACAAGGACCTTGGCCGAATATGTTTTAAAATTAAAAGTGAATAAGTATTAATTATAGTGTGTACAATTTTGGGTCTTTTTTTAACTTACTCGTATCAATTCCACCCAAGTCCAAATCAGATGGTCGATTTCGTCGTCGCATTTGTGGAGTCAAAGAATGTACTGCCATTTTCAAAAAGTAAATAATAATAATAAAAAGAATCAATTAGTTAGATAAATTAAAATTAAAATCATTAATTTTTGCATAAACTTTTCAGATCTAATTAGTTGTAGTCTATCCTTAATACAGGTCTGATGTTAAACATCCTTTGTAATCGTTCGCGATCGACTGTTGAGTTCGACTCTGTAAACTACTGGTGAATGTCACTCAAACCCCCCGACTGTAACTTATAATGCATCATTGTTTTGAGCACCCGATTTAGGCATCGTTTCAGATTATGCGAATAGGATTAAAATAAAAAAAAATATCTTCAAATAAATATTAAAAAAAAACAAGATCCGGTTATAAAAATTTTTTTAAATAAATAACGATTTTTAATCGCAACAAAAAACACAAATAGAAATATTAACATTGTTTAATTAAATTATTAATTTTTATAAATTTTTTTTAACAAAGCAGTAATATTAGTTTAATGAACTAAAAGAATTATGAAGATTTAAATAGAAATTATTGAAAAACATATATATAAATTGGAGAATTTTCGAATTACTTTAATTAAGCAAAAAAAAAACAGTTATTACATCACTTCTATGACTAATTAATAACAGTATATGAAAAAATGTGAAAGAAATCTATCTTTGTAAAAACAAGAAAATTGTATGCAAACTTATTTTTTCATTAATCTTTACTTTCATGTAGATAAATTTCTTAGGAAATAAATGTCATTTGAAAAATGAGAAGAAAAGAATGTTAATATACTTTTAAACCATATCTAAATTTCAGGATCTCATGCGCATTGTTAAAGTTTTAAGTGAAGCGTTATAATTCTAGAATAAGATAAAATAAGGAGATGTGAAAAATATTTTTATTAAAGTAATAGGAGAGGATATTTGTAATTATGAAGAATGTTATCGAACAAAGATACAAAACTTACAGAAGAATTTATGTTTTGTCATTGACCGCTTGAATTTATATTAATTCTGTACACACGTTTTATGACGCTATTCTTGTATTTACATCAGCCTTTGACAACTATACATTTTTATAGATAGGAAAAAATAAAAAAATGTCTATGCAACTTTAATTTATTAGTTATATAATAAACTAGAGAGTTATTATTTAGCATATTCATGAAAAATTATTGTTTCATGCAAAAATTAATGATAAATTAGAATATGTGTTCAAAATTTGTAATATGTGCACTGAAAATAATTCTAATAATATACAGTTTATCATAAAAAATTGCTGATCACGAAATAAGGACTAATGTTTAGTTTTTATATGTTTAATGTATAAAATAAATGTTCTTCATAATCTTTGTCATTTTTCTTTTTTGCACTTTTTTATTTTCATTATTAACTTTCATATAATTGACGATGAAAAATATGTATAAATATAGTCTTTTGTAATTTATTTGAAACATGAAGAATCTTCTGGATATTAATATAATCAAGTTTTATTTTAACTATATTTGTATATTGATAATTACCGTTAACATCCATTATATATTATTCATTTATATACCAAATTCTATAGAATGATAATAATAAAACTACTTCATGCACATAATAGAAATTAAAAGAACCATTGTTTTATTACCAAACATTAGGAATGTAAGAAGCCATGCAATATATAAAAGACTATACAAAATATTCTTGTAAATAAAAGAAGTTTTATATTTACACAGGAAATGTTTATTTAAAGAAGAAACTATAAGTAATAATTTTTTATGATAAAGAT
>JABFQD010004650.1:0-11537 GCA_022817045.1 Psix sp. ZL-2020
CAAAATATTAATCTAAAAGGGTAATTTATTTAACTGATGAGATATTAAAAAAAATTACGATAGAATGGGTATTATGTATACTGATATAATATTTCTGGTAATATGCCTCATTATTAAGTTATTCATACACATTCCTTAATATATAATAAACAGAAATAGCCATAAGTATAACATACAGTATATTTTGATACTTAAATTCAGAATTATCTTCCAATTCGTTTTTATAGATTAAACAAATTCATGCGATTGTACTAATACATACCAATTAGATTATATTTAATACAATTTCATGAGTACTTACTCACAGGAGAGAAGTTACCTTCGAACGTGTAAGTCCACATTTTTTTTCCTTGCAGTATTGTAAAAATCGCGTCAAACACCATGCAAAAAAAATGGTCGATATGCAACTTTTCCAATGTTTCTTTAACAATTTTGCTTTAACTAATACTTACATTCATTCTACGAATATAAAATATACAAATATTGAGTATTTATATTATAATTGAAAATAAAAAAAGTTCTTTTCGTTTGTTCTTTGCAGGATCAGTTTTACAAGCATCACGCAGGTTTTAAATTACACGATAATGTTTATTTGATTTCTTTTAGGAAAATTAACGATAATCTTATCTTTATTATATATTAATGTTTGGTTAAATATAATATTGTTAAAGATAATGATAAATTATAAAAGTTACACAGTTCATCAAATTTTGTTGAAAATTTATGCTAAGAGGTTTAGTAACAAATTATTATATTATGGAAAATGTTTCTTTTACATGAAATATATATTATGTAAAACGTTGTGATGAATTCTGTATTCTTTTTTAAATAAAACGAAACTCAGTAGTCAGTAATCGAGTAATAATTCTGTTAAATTCTGTTAAATTCTGTTTAAATTACATTTAAAAATTGGACATTGCCTTTGACAGTAACTTTTGTAATTTTAGTGATTTTATGAAATTTACAAATTTATTTTATTAAATTTATTAAACATCACTCATTGAATTTTTTACTAAAATAACCAAAGATATTCTTCATTAAAGTGATCAAATTATTTGTTGCAATACTTTTTAGATTTTAAATAATAGCAAATTTTTTTAGCAATAATATGATATTTAATTAGCTTTGTATATAATCGAAAATGATTGGCAGAATACGCTTCATGAAGGGTATATTCCGAATATTTATCCAATATTTTGGGTTTAATAAATAAACATATCAATTTGATTAATTATTAAGTATAAGTAATAATTTTCCTAACTTTTATATCAATTTATATCATTTTGTTCATCATCGGATTCGTAATACCAAGTTATTAATAAAATATTATTTATTTCATATTCATTATATGCTGTTATTAAAAAATTGGAAACATATACTATTTTTTTTTTTTGTAATTTCAACTCCTTTCAAAGTCATTCTCTTTTAATATTCGTCATTAACATCAAATGTCACACTGAAAATCTCACATTGTTTTAAAATTTAACAAAACATTATTAAAAATACTCGCATACACCCATGTATATAACTTCGGATCATATACTTCCAAAATACTCTATAATAATTATAATTTATCTACAACATTGCGTACATTATATTTTATTTGGGTCATGTGAAATTTCCATAAACAAAGATTATTTGTATATGCAACTGAATTAAATAACTAATATCAATTTAGTTATTGACTAATATTAACTAAACTAATATTCAAATATTAGTTTCTAGTTACGCCATTTTTATCAGTGTACAAAACGTTCATGGTAATTTCAGCAAATTATTCACAGTTAAAAAGAATTTTTAGCCAAATAAAGTGACAAATTAATTTTTACAAACGTCAATCTAGTTACACTTTGATTAACTCGACATATTAAAAGCTAGAAACAATTACATCAAAATTCATCTCATTTGTTCGACCACGAAGTTTGTGTACGTTCGTTGCTAACGGAACAAACATCGGACATAACTTTGCATTCATCTAGCTACACGTTCTCTGCATCGTTAAATGCAAATCCCTGGAGGAACGGCTTGTCTGACTTAGTTTTGTACATAAATATCAGATATTGTTGAAGATAGATGATAGTGGGAGAAACAGTTACATCGACTTTCCAATAGTTAATAAGGCACTTTACTATCCCTCTTAACGACGAATCTCATTTGTAAAAGCATTTGATCGAATCGTCAGCAAACAGGGTCGTTTTGCTTGACGAGTTCGTGAACCATTTCGTCGGCCACGTTTCTTCCGGAATAATAACAATACGAGAGAGAGAGGAGGTCAAAGTCGGAGATCAAGTCCGTGAAACTCTGGCTGAGAAACGTGACACGACACGATGCCGCTAAAGCCACTACCTTATTCCCTGGCATTTACCTCTGTCACTTAGAGAAGAAATATCGTTGAACCAACTGGATGACACGAGCCATTTTTCCTTTCGCAACGACTATGCCCCTGCTAAATTTGACATTTGTTTTCGTGTAATTTTCATTTTAAATTTCAGTCTTGATTCAATGTCGCTCTTTTGCATTAAGCCAAATGCTCCAACTTTGCCTCGTCGCAAACATAAATTCGTTGATAATATTACAGCTCAAACAATTAACCCTAATGAAAAAATTCATTTTTATTATATTTTTTACATCTTGACTATTTGTTCGTTGAAATTGAGTCATTTTTATCTTTCGCATAATATCATCAGTCATTTGTTTTTTCATATGAAAGGAAATGGAAATTTTATCGTCATACTTATGAGATTTATTTATTGAATCAAATATTATTTGAAGGAGAATTGATTTCAATATAAAAGGAAGATGACAGTTTTCATTACCATTTCACGCAGCGTATATTTGATTCCCAGTTTCTATAATATTTTGATATACATTTTCTAGGAAAATAATAAATTATAATGAGTATACAAATATTTTCCTTCAGACCTTTGCACGTTTTGCTTGAGTTATTATATTATAGTTATCTAATATAAAAATAGACGTTATTAACCTTTGAAATATCTTCAAATATCGATCGCATTTTATTAGATTTCATTGTATTTGGTTTATACATATATGTCTTATGTTGACTTTCCATATGATTTTAATATTGAAATCCATTTTTACTATAAGAATAAATGTGTATTTTTTAGAAACATATTTCTTAACAATTTAATTAGTAATATTCGTATAAAACTGTTTGACGTTTCTTAACAAACAAAAAGTAATTACTGTCTTACTTTTTTCAAATTATTTATCCGATATTTAAAAGTTAACAAAGTTGAGTATTGAAAATAATTGCTATCTTTGTCTACATTATGTAATAAGTGATTTACAATCTTTTATAAGCGCGAAATTCAATCAAATCTCAATGTATTTCAGAATATATGATTCAATAAATATATTTCTTTCAATTATACATTAATTATTTATTAAAGAAATTATCATTTTACCCGAATAAAAACTATGTAATCACTCATAGACTTTAATTTATGTTAGAATAATTATGTTCTGATATTTACGCTCAATATCATGATCCAAAAACATTTAATTTCTATCAAATTAGATCTCATAGTGATCATTATATGTTCATCTTATGATTTTGTTTCATAATTATTAAATAATAACGACTTTCAAATTGTTTTTAATCACTGATTGATGAAAAGGTGATCTCATTATGTGATCATGTTTATATTTAATAATGATCACGAAATAGGATCATGTGATGACCATAAAATGATTAATAAAAGAAATTCAATGAAAATATGAAATCTACTTGAAATCTACTACTCTCTACTTTTTATACCGTAAACAATAATAATTTAAACAATGTTGGTTACGTTTTCCACAATATTTTTATACACCATTGAACTATACGATATCTCATTTTGTTTACAGTCTTAAACAGTCTTTAATAATCCAAAATTTTATTCCCTCTCTAATCGAAATAAGAACAGATGGGCTTTTGAAAATTTTTTCGTAATTTGCAGCGTAATGATATTTTGTTTTGTTTTGTCTTGTATCCTGTTATTTTGGATCTATTAACAAAATTTCATTTTCAGTATCTAATTTCATCAACTTCAAAATCACCGTGGTAAAATATATTTTGATGAAATACAATTTAGGAATTTCGCTTCAAATTAATTTCTTTAAAATAAAAAACATTCAAAATAAACATTTTACGAAAAAGATAATACAACGATAAAATATACTATTGATATATTATGTATCTCATAAATTACATACATATAACAGATAAAATATGCATTTAATGATATCATTTATAAATTCTGTCTATCGTATACTCTTTTTTGTTTTTAATATATATATATATATATAACTTGAGACACACACTGCATCAATTTTGTCCGGAACTAAACTATAATTCATTCGTAAACAGGATCGTCCGTCTTTGGATTGAATTTTCATTGTCTACGTTACTATTTAAAGGCATTATATTCCAAGGTTATATCAGCGGTGTATCGCGCAGACCGCTTGGTGCCAGCACCGGTGACGCTAGCATTAAAACTCAGTACTTCTCTTTCCCACCTCTTCTTAGGTTCCTTCGTCAAGCAGTCTCGTCTTTTTCTGCGGAAAATTAATCATAGCTTCATTAAAATAATAACAGCACTTAACGTTCAAAATATCATTGCAGCAATAATGTGTCATAGTGTATCTGGTTTAATTCTTTATAATTACGTAACTTGTAATCAAGTCGCCGTCAAAAATAAATCACGTTTGCAGACCAGCGCTTAATTTGTAACGTAAACAATGACATTTCGCTAAACTGATTTTAAAGTAGACTAATAACATTTGAATGATATCATAAAAATGAATTCGAAATTAAAGAAAATTAGGAGTTAATTTTTAATTGAAAAATGTAAGAAAAATTACTTTCAGTTATACATTATTATAATTGTAGTATAATAATATGAAATTTTTCGGCGAATCTTATTCAAAATAGCCAGCGTATCAAGATAGCAAAACCATGATTTGATCTTCCCAATTTTTATTTTTTCATGTTATCTCTGGGCCACTACAGTGCAATCATTTGATAATCTTCTCATCTTCATTTTTTCACTATTATGCCCGCAGTGATATTTCTTGCATAAATTATTATTGCCTCGTGTTTTTTCCCGCTATATACCGGCTGTTTCAAAGATCCACTTACGCAACAGTGTTAACCATGTAATTACTGATAAAAGAGATTAAACGAAAAGCTGAATTTTCTTTAGAATCATATCTTCATGAAAAACTTTTGTATGTGGAAATTTTTCAGCTTATTTAAATCATTTTTTTATATTTGATGTAAATTGATGCAAAAGAATAAATAATTCAATCTTTCAATAAAAAAAATGTATTATACAAGAATGAAAAGCTGACGAAAGTGCCAGGCAATAAATTTGTTTGTAGCATTTTTGACGGAAATGGAAAAATATAAAAAGTACGTCGAGTGTCGATGTTAATGAAATTTAGCTGAATTCGAGGCTGTAAATATGTTACGGTGCTTTACTAAATTGCACTACACAGCCTCCACTTTATGAGCGCGGTATTTGCACGCTCACCATTATAAAATTTAACTTACAAGAATCACAAGCTCAATTACGCTTGCCAAGGGGAAAGATTTATTGGCATCAAATAAATGTACCTTGGCCCAAATTAATTTTTTTATCCAGAAGCGTTTCATAAATTTGTACTTGTCACGCAAGGACCACTTTGTTTTACACGCAATGACATCACTACTCCTCGAATTCTTTTTCATTTAGTGTAAAAAATAGGTGCTTTTTAGTCATAATAGATTACAAAAACATCTGTATTATAATTATTATTCATGATGCAGTACTCAAAATAGATTTTATAATTAATTTTATTTAAAAGTTAATTACACTTAAATTAACATTCTGATAAAATTACATTATGGCGATAAAATATTTTAAACTTATATATTTTTCTATAAATAACGTGCATTATTATACGGCATTAAAACATTTGCATTAAAACCTTCCAAAATATTACATTTTTATTATTGTGTAATATTATATATTATAAATACTTATATTCTATTATAGTCATATTGATATCATATTGTCCATATGTTATGATATATGTTATTTCATCTTAAAAATAATTTATATATGTATTATTAATACATCGTCAATATGTTTAAAATTGTCTGGATATAATTCTAACATTCATTTTGAACATATCTAATTTTCCATTGTTTCCAATATTTAATTGCATAGAAAGAATTTATTAGAATGCATTACGTGGTTTTTTACATAAATCATTTGTAAAATATTTATTATTAGATGACATAAACCATTATTATATAGCAGAAAATAAAATGCAGAAAAATGATGAAATTTGAATAACAAAACGAAAAACTGAGTTTATGTTAGTGAACGAAAGAATAATTTCTTTGTTCCCATCGAAACGGCTTACTTTTGAAAAATATGACGAAACTTTATCTAGTCCGTTTAAAATAAATTTGAAGCTAGGAGCACGTGCACTCAAAGTTCAAACTAAATGAAGAATCGTGTCGCTTAAGCAGCTGCAAATCGAGGAACGGTGCTTTCTCAATGCATTAACATTTCTGGCATTGTTCCTAGGCACATGCCTAAGTACGTGACGCGTGAGTTCCGGGAACCCCTGAAATCGCGAGACTTTGCGACGAGACAGATTCGGAGCCCTGGCCAGGTCCAAGTCTTCGCATCTGTAGAGTGTGCCAAACTGTCAAACATCAAAACTAGATGACAGTGCAAAATCAAGATTATTTGCAAAGTTCGTTTCCTTTCAATATGTCAATTTCTTTATTCCTGTCACGGTAAAATCTTTGTAAATATTTCGCAAAACACATAGGATTGTAAGATAAGAAACCTAATTATGCATTTATCATTTACCAGGTAATATTTTTACGAGTTGTTTACTGACCTGGCGCAACATTGTAAGAAAACAACTTAATAGCTCAAGTATTACATAAAAGCGAAAAAATTATAGCTCTGTTAATTTTGTAATTAAGTACTGACCGGTTCCTAAGTTTTTCTATTATCATAAAT
This sequence comes from Psix sp. ZL-2020, assembly GCA_022817045.1. Taxonomy (NCBI): domain Eukaryota; kingdom Metazoa; phylum Arthropoda; class Insecta; order Hymenoptera; family Scelionidae; genus Psix; species Psix sp. ZL-2020. The sequence goes on from JABFQD010004650.1 coordinate 7,032, forward strand.
CAGAATCTTCTTAACTAAGCAAATAAAAATAAATGTTTACGAATATTTGTCCGAACGGAGAAGAATAAAACGTCATTGGTTTGACAGGTTTATTCTTTATTTCATACACTATTTTATTTTAAGAACAACAATTTTCCGCTCTGAAAACGAGTTGAGTATTACGAGACAGTTTCATTTGCGGTCGTTCTCTTTATTTAGTTGTCGAAGACAAACGATGATTAGATTGATGGTTAGATTAAATTTTATGAAACCATTGTTTTATTTCCGAAGGACAGTCCAAGTTAAGATGAAGATGTTAAAACATTCTAATGAAAGGAAGATGGTATGTTGAAAAAAAGAGTTTTAAATGAGCTTTAAGTTAAATGAGTTTTTCGCTCAACCTTTTATGTACCGATAAAACTTCTGAATGCTTTTAGAAAGAGAACAAAAGAAGTGTACCAAATTAAACACTTAATATAATCACCTCTTAATTCACCCAAATAAATAGATTTTAATTTTACAGATATAGTTATGGAAAAATGTCTGATATTTTCTTCAAGTTGACATCTTATTTTAGAATTCTAAGATATTAATTAATTGATAATTCTAATGCATTTATTATTATAATTTTAAAAAATGAAATATTTCATTTTATACTATAGGTTTAAAATGATACGAATTATTTGGTAAATATTTCAAATATATAATGATATGTTTTATAAAAATTATTTGCAGCACTAAAGAAATAATTTTTATCAAAAATTGTATGAAAAAAATATCGAAACAAATAAATAGGAATATCACTATGAGTTTTAATCATATGGATAATTTATGTTTCCAGTTGGCAACAACTACTGATCTTGAAGGTTTTGTAGTAATTTTTGAATTGTTCACATTAGTATATTACATATAATAAAATACATATAATATATATATATATTATTTATATTTTCCAGCAATATGGTTTAAATATACTTTGGCGATATAAACTATGATTTAATAGAAATGCACACTATATTTATGATATTTGATAATATATAATAGTAAATTGATCACATATTGATAATTCACAAAAATATATTCAAAATCTTTATTATATATTAAATACACTGGTAATATAAGACAAAATTCAACAATATATAAATTTATAAATATAAAAATATTACCAATAACGTTGATCATAAATTGATAATATATATGAATTATATTTAGAATAAAAGTAAACTTATTTTTTTTATACTCATGTTCAAATATGTTAGAGCGATTATGATTTATATACATATATTTTAGCTGGACGTTTATTTTTATATGTTAATTAACCGTATATATTATACATATAATAAAATTATTATCTTTCGAAGTGTTGTATAAAATTTTATTTATACCATTCATTGCGTCAACTATTACTCAAACTAAAACAATTTTAAGTCACAGTTTACGATATAATTGTTCATTTCAAATTTTAGTAATGTAAAATTAATTAATACTGTAACCTACTTGACAGTGCGCGAGAATGCATTTCTACAGCATTGCCACAGTAATAGCATTTCTCTTCCCTGTTTTGTAATCAAATAACTAATGAAACAGGAAGACAAGTAAACGTCGTAAACACCGATAGTAACAATGTTAAAGATGCAACTAATTTTACTTACAATTGTATTTTCCGACATAACGTCATCCTACGAGTGCTCATACACGAACGCGTTTATTATTAAATAGAATAGGAACACGTCTCTCATAAAATGTGTATAATGTTTCATGACTCTCGTGTAAAAGCTAAAAAACTATTATGTTTCTATTATGTCTCTAATTGAACAATATTATCAAGCCATTTTAACTGATTTATTAATACCATACAATATCAATATATTTTATATGCAAATAAGAATGTTCAAGAAAAAATTGTGCGATAATAGCAAAAAATTAATTGAATGACATCGTAGTGCATATTTGCGCCAGGCCTTTTTTGACCTTTTGTTCATATATAGATTAATATCCCATGAATTGGATATTGAATGAGTTCAAGCAACAAGTGTGAAGAGTTTAAAAGTTGCCAAATGCATTTATTATCACTCGCGGAGTTTTGTTTTACGAACATAATTACGTGACCTCAAAATTTAGAGTTCAAATTTAACGGTATCGATTTAATTTATCAAAGTGATGATAAAATAAAGCATGTTACGAGAAACTATTATACGCAAACGAGCTACAAACATTTTTCTCAAGAATTTTTATTTTTTCAATTGTTCATTAATCTGTTTTGTTTGCTTGATTGATATTAAAATACGTAAATGTTTTCAGTACAGTATTCAATATTTGATGATTCTTTTCAAGTAACATATATTACGATATTTAATAATTGTAATATTAACATTATGAATAAAATTAATAATATCTGTTATATTTTGTTTCAGGTAAACGTTAACAGACGCATTGCTGGTTGTAAGTAGCGAATAAGAAAAAACATATTTTTAAACATGTAAGAATGAAAATTTTAATGTATATATTCAATATTGAATCTAAAAATCATTTAAACGGAATTAAAATGTATTAAATGTTCAAATCGTTGAATGTCAATAATTATTATAATTAAATACATTTTATATAGGACTAAAAATGAAAAAATCTAATATCAAAAATAAACAAAGAAACAAATAGATATAACTTCCTGATAAATTTTAGAACAATTTTTCAAACTCAAAAGAAGTAGCTTTTTCGGAAAAATAAAATACAGTTACAGCAAATGAAAATTCTATTATCTTTTTGTAACGCTTTAAGTATTACAATTATATAAATATAAGAAGTGTATTTAATGATACTTCATTAAGAAAATGGCGAAAAAAGATTTTTGTACTTTATAATTCGTTTTTTTACCTCAGTTTACATTGTATAAGAAATATTTGAATATATTTTTAAAAATTTATTTTACACGTAATGTAACATGCTCGTTCATTAATTCATACCATACGATACATAATAACATATAAATTATATATTTAAATCTACAGCATCTTAGTACGTAATATTGGTAAAATATAATCATTACTGAGTGTTTAATTACATATGTATTTGATAATAACTCTAGTTAAAGTGTGTCGTATCAATATATGTATACATATATAAGCTATTTTCACACTATTAGATGTAAATACAAATCACGCAAGTGACATATGTACAGTGAAATAATATCTCACAAACGAAGATTATAAAATTGTTTATTTATGATATTTCGCAAATATATTTATATCACATATGACGCAAGTCCTTTGTAAAACAAATAATATGGACATAAATGAACAATAAAAATTATTAAGAGTATATGAATACTTTTTGAATTCAAATTGCGAATAACTAATATACTTAGTTTGGAAACGGCATTCTTTAAAGTATCTATATGTATATTCGATTAATCCAGTATTTCTAACTTCACACATTGCAATCATCTCTATGAATTATTTGCTTAAATAAATCAAAGCATTATTTACTAAAAATTTTCAGAAGAAACAAGTTAAATTGCACAACGTTAGGAAAATATTTTCGTAATTATGATATCTAATATTTAACCACTGAAGTATGAAAACTAAGTCATTATAAATAATAAATAATTAAAATTATTAAATTATAGCAACATAGTCAACATATACAGCCAAAGATACGTAGATTATGTTGACATTATGAACATTTGTAAAACATTCGGCAACGGCAATATGTAATTTGTTATGAACATTTTCATGATATCAATGTACATGTAAGTTGTATGATGATTGTATATAATATATATCTAACTTCAGAGCTAACGAATAGAAATGACGGAATTATATATAAAATATTTACTTTTATTGACCACTATTAAGAAGTGGTTGTAAGTTCGGGTAATTCAATGTCGGGACAGCGACGAGTTTTGGTCAAGACTAACGGATTTTCCCTTTTGAAACATTTATGAATATGGCGTTCATAAATTATAATAAAATAATGATACAACGTAAAACTAAAGAATGTGTGTTTCGGCAGAGTTCTTGCTCGTGTTCCTAAAATATCAATAGCTGTCATAAAGAGAAAAATCTTGCGCGGAGGCTGTCGCACCGCGACCAGGCATCTGCTGGGCAGACACACCCGCAGCCACATTCTACATACAAAAATATGTATTTAACAATGTCGTCAAAATTAAAAATTTTAAAAAAACGCCTGAAAAGCATTAATAAAAAGTTCATTATTAGCAATTCTCAATTATTCGAGCATTTGGCATCCAGCCGTTACTAGACCTCGTAACTCGAACCGAAAATTCTTTATAAAGAAATATAATTTATAATTTTGGTTCAAGTATGCATTAAAAAATTCTTGATGTATTTTTAATCATGAAAGACGCTACATCTATATTGAATATGAGTACGGATATTGTCATTTTAAAATAAAAATATTTTAAAATAAATGAGAAATTTTACATAGAACTCATATATGTAATTTAAAAAAATGTTGTATGTCAAGCGTCACATAACCTACCATCATTATTTATATAAAACAAATTCG
>JABFQD010004651.1:0-11537 GCA_022817045.1 Psix sp. ZL-2020
AAGACAGAACATTTTGTATATATCAAATGTTAAATATAAAATACCATTTTTTAAAACTGAATAATGAATATCATATTATAAATGTTATACATATTTTTAATACAACTACCGTATTCATTTTTATTTATTACATATGTATCCGAAAATATCTCTTCTCATGAATTTTTAATTTTTAAAACGATTTGTGCTGAAATCAGCAACCTAAATTTGCAACCAAATTTATCTAAATTTGTTTCAAAATGCTTTGTGATTGGTTCGTAATTTAATTTCATCATTTCTATATCTTCACTTTCGTGAAATCAAATATTTCGAGCGAATCAAATAAATATTAAATACTTGTATTAAATCATTTGAATGAATCAAAAATTGATATTTGGTTCTAAAATCAAATAGTGTATAATAGTTAAGTAAATATCAAAAGCCTAAATCATAACTTTAATTCATGGAACTATAATTTGTTTTTATATCCATATAAATCGGACTTTATATTCAATCCATATATTTGGAATGTATATTCAAATATACATTCATTTTCTATTACACATGTAAGATCCATATCAAATCAATAATATAAATTTGTAAAAAATTATTTTTTTTTATAATTGGCGAATAAATATTTCGAAATCAATTTTTTTGGTTCTCAGTTAAAAAATATGAACGGTATTATATTTATCAATCAGACATCATACCTCACTTAGAAATAATTGTATATAGAGTACATAGGAAAAATGTATTTTAAAAAATAAGTTGAAAAAGAAAAAAGAAGAGAATTTGTCCAATATAAACTGTAAAAACAGTTGGTGCGTTTAGTAGGAAATGAAGGCAGGGGTTGATCAGTATGAAAGCGTCGGAATCAAAAGGGATGAAACTCGGCTGGAGAATACTGGCATCTGTTTCTGTTTCCCGTTTTCTCATCTGCCTTATTGCCGGCTCCTTCGGTTTTCCTTTTGTTTCAGAAGCCGAGAGATGAATTTCTCGTTACTTCCACCCAGGCCTCTTTTTTCTCCCTTCACTTCGCCAACTTCTCATCGAAGAAGCAACTTCGCCATATTTATATAATTCGCTATACCCTCTATATAAATGTATATATTTATAAACAACTAATGCACAGTAAAAGGTTCGCGAAGCCGTTAAAATGTTGCTCATTTCGATGCTTTTAGATTAATTACAATTTTCGAAATTCGAAGTTTGATTAAAATCCTATAATTCATCATCTCAGACTTGTATCAGGCTCAGATAATAACGATCGATGACGAGCAAACGAATGATATTTTGTTTTGAAGTCATACCAACTTCACGAGAAAATACAATTATTTCGACGCAAAGTCGCGAAAATCATTTCGAAAAGTTTCAATGTTCTTTCTGGCGATCTGAAATCGGATTATTTCTTCCGTCAATAAAACCCACTCTTTATTCTTTTTCCTCCGCTGAATCCGACTATTCGATTACGTCGAAAGAAAATATGGAATAAATCAATTAGCTTATTCGTAGAAAAGCTAATTGATAAAAAAAGTTTTATATCAATTTTGCTAGACACTAAAAGAAAAACAATTTTTTCAGCTTACGTCGGAGATGTTTATTTTTTATTGCAAGACCTAATTCTTCAGCAAACGTTCAATAAATTTCTGTTTCGGAATAATATTTTTATATGACGGATAATTATTATTTCAGCTTTGAACTTGGTACTTTTTTCAGGTTAGGAAAATAATGAAATGACTAGCTGAATTTTGAATACCTTGACCATGCGTTCCAACATTTAATGCCTAGTTTCACGGCCTGATAAACTGAAGCCTGCAATTTCGCAGTGGCAACGCACTGGCGGCTCTGATGCGGATAAGCATGACGTTTTCTAGTTAAGTGGACCACAAAATTTAGGAAGTCTATATAAGGCTAAGCGACACAGGGAACCTCCAGTTCAGACACAGATTTCTTTCTTGAAACAACTATTAAGCAATATTTGATACTCCGTGTTTTCAATTTAATAAACATTTCAAGTACAGATATTTCTAGTCTTGTTTTAAATTATTTTCAATATCAAACAAATTTTGTGAATGTTCAAGTTACCTAATGTATATTTTAGTACGAGTGTGAAAAGTTCTCGTTTTCACGCCAGTGCGACAAACTACTTTTTATAACAAGTAATAAAGTACTGACGAGTAAAGTATTGATTTCAAGATGGAAAGTAGCGATTTTCAGTAAACAGTGCGAAAGATACTTCATGGCAGAAGTCGTGCGGAAAATATTTCCCGTACTATTTACTAGAAAGAAATACTTTCAATTTAAGAATAAATCATTTTCTTATTATATGTTCTAATAAATGATTTAATTAAGGAATTTAGTTTTGAAAATTGTATTCTATTATAATTATAACAAGTGAATGAAATAAATTGTAAATTATTAACATAGTTTGTATGTATGAATGCATAAATAAAAGTATAATGTATTAATAACCGAATATTTTATTTGCTTCAATATTTAAAAATTGTGTTCACATGTTGATAAGGTATAATTGTGTAATAATGTTGTTTGTCCAAATTCAAGTTCGTGGTTTGTGAAAATAGTATAAAAAAGTGTACGATTTCTGACATTCTTGTAAAATGAGCGTCTAAGTGGGTTCTTGTGTAACTTCCAACGGAGCGTTGGCTCTCATGAATTTTTGAAAAATGTAGCTAGAGGTAAGCTCAAGATGGAAGAAGTTCCAATGTGAAGTTGCCCTCTTGAACCACGAAAAATCGTCGTCGACGACCATTTTTACAAAGCGGCTATCTTGTCATTCTGGCGACGAAATCAGAGTCAACGTTTCATGTCATTGACGAGAGTCGGTCCAGCATTAAATACGAATTTAACTAGAAAAAAGGGATCCCAAATTTCCTACAAAAAGGATGAAAATACTTGAATCAAAAATCATATGTCGTTTCAGAAGTTTGGAATGATTGATCTTTTATGTTTGATTATTCGAAACTTAATTTCTAGTTAGTCTGTGTACATTCACAGTAACTTATTTCATACGTGATTGTGAACTATTTCGGAAAACATTTCAGAATGTTCAGTTTTACATTCGTCCGGGGTTCATTATAAAATAGTTTTTTTAATTTGTTTCACTTTTCGAGTTGCATATTGCGTTATCAAAAATTCGAAACCTAATTTCGCTTTTTCACAAGCACACATCTCTCATTTCTTTCATTTCGTTGAATACGCGGATCGCTTCGAGTAACTCTTTAAATTTCAACGAAGCTTTCACGAAAAAAAGTGGGCTCTTCTTCAAAAGAGCCTACTCTAATGTCCTCTCTCGTTCAGTTTCTTGCTCTTTCGTCATCTCTTCTCGGCCTCTTTTGCTTTCAAAATATTGTTGCTTTCTTCTTAAATCCCGTCAATATTTCAACCTGAAAATGACGAAATAAAATTTAACTTCAAGTTTAATCAGTCAAGTATTAAGAAGTAAAAGAAAAAAAAATAAAAATACACTAAAATTCAGAAAAAATAAATGCCTGGTTCTAACGTTTGCGTCGACGATTAGATTTCGACAAAGTTCGAGTGACCGCGTCGTTGAGTCGGATGGCCTTAAATTGACTTATAAAGTGTTAACAAACAAGCTGAGAATTTACTGCGGATATAATTGACAAATTCTAAACACTCTGCGAGTAACACAAGGAGACTTGAGATCACTATTAACGATTTATCCGGATTACAATCTGCCCCGTTTGTTTATTCTCAGCCACAAGAACCACTAACATTTTCATTTTGAGTTCATTCTTGGTGGGAATCGTCAAGTGTTTGTATTTACGTACTTGTGGACAATCGATGCGATTCGTTCTGTCCTTCTTTTCATTTGTCAGTTGAGATTGTTGGGAATATGAGTTCGGCAGTATAAGAGAATTGAACAAATAATGTGTCACTAGAGAACTTCATAGATTTGTATAGGATCAAACTATAGCTGTCTGTCTCCAATTCGTATTACTAGAACAAAAGCTTCTGATTAGAATTGAAAAAAATAATCTTGATAAAATATAATTTACTAAGGAAAGAGTCATATTTCAGTAATAATTAATCTTAGATAATTATAATTACCAGTCTTATCAATGTTTTTTATAATTATAAAATATCAAAAACCATACATTTTAGTTTTAGAATCTTTTAGAATTCTAACATTTTTTCTTATATTCGAATATTTTTGAATGTGTAAATTTTCAAATAACTGTCATTTATGAACAAAACTAAAACTGTTTACTTTCTTAATTCACAACAAATTTTAATTATTAATATAAATAGAATAGAATATTTTCATTTTATCAATGAATTTAATTAAATTAATTATGATATTCTATTTTGCTAAAAAAATTCAAATAATCTACATCAGTTCTCATAATTGTTCTTCATTCATTAATCAATCTTTCGTCAAAAAACATCCCTCTATGTTATCTCATCAAAACAAGAAACCGCATAGTGTTTTATATGTGAAAAAGAGAGATTGCATCGCATGCATCCGAAAAGCCTTGCCCTTCCTTTTTGGGCAAAGACTACGGTCTGGTAAAAATGCGTCTGACTCAAAGTGAAACTCGTTGATTCCCCGTTTTCATATTCAATATGATCCTCGGCATTGTGTTCATTGAAAACGAGTCAACCGCACGCGAGGCGGCCGACAAGGACATAAATACGAGCACTCGAACCTGAGCGACAAGGACAGACCAGATCGGAAATCAGCGGATGGGTTGGCTCGGGATGGATGGGTGGTTAGTTGGCAGGTCGTTGGTTGGCTGCCGAGGTGGTTTTGGTACACCGGTTCTTACTTCGACTAATGAAAGGAAACTTGGTCCGAGGTTGCTCACCTGGTTTCAAGTCGACGTGTTCTCTTTGGATAACGCCCCCCTCCGACCCCACCTCTATCTTGCTTTCCCCTATCTTTCAAGACTCTGATCTCTGAATGGGACTGCGAGACTCAGACCCTCTTTACTTAACAAATTTCTTTTCATAGCAATTCTTTGATGACGCAACCCGTACACAAAATGACTTCTTAGCTTATCTCTAATGGTTTCACCATTTTTTTTATTTTTTTATTTTTACAATTTTTCATTTCTTTCACTTTTTCGGGCAAATTAATAGTTTTGGAGATTCTAATTACAACGAGTACCTTTTTGAAGTTTTTAAAATGAAAAAGGATTTGTATTTTTCTTTGGTTATTTTGTTCTGGTTTTTTTATATTGGTATTTTTTCCTATGTTCGCGATCTTTTGTTCGCTACACATTTTTCTAGTCATTATCAAGCTATTGTAAAGGAAGCTCTCATGCTCAGTTATCAATTATGTCAAAGAGAAAAGTATACAATATCGGGATGATAAAATATCGAGCTTCCATTCAGGCCGCGCAACTTCCATTTCTATGAGTAGCTTTCTGCGGTGACTGAATGGCAGGGATAAATAAAAGATATGCCTAATTAGCCGATATTTTGACGGATGTTTTAGAATAATTATTTCAAAGTTATTTTGGAGTTTTGATTTGTGCTGTGATATTTGCTATGTATAAGAACCGTACGATTTAGGAATGATTGTTTTTTTATTTATTGCAAGAATCATTGAAAATTATTGGCTACAAAATAAAAACATATATTTCTGGTTACTAAATATTTAATCATAAATTCTCCATTTTTATTTTTAAGTTTTAATATTTTAATAAACTATATCTAATAGTGACGATTAATTCTTGAGGTTTTTAAAATTTGTTGGAAAATTATGTAAACAGGTTACTAACACAATTGTTTTCATACTACTGAGATTAAAACTTTAATTTTTTATAATGATTCTAATATTATTATAAATATTATTTAAATTAGAATAAAAAAAACTAATTTAAATGATGCAAAATTTATGCCAAACATTTAAATAGTTTAATATGTCATAACTAAGTTGAAATCTAGTATCCAAGTTACTATATCATGAAATCTTGTGTTGTGGAAATTCTTGACTTATTATTGTTAAATTAATTTATTCTATATGCTATCCATTAAATACAATAAATATTTTCTAATTTTTAAAACCTGAATGCTAAACCATATTTAATTTCAAACCCTCATTTATTCCACCCAATAAAAAACCTTGGCTCATCGGTGATTCTCCCCCAGAGTCAATAAAAATGAAAAGCCCAATATCTGACAAACACTTGACGTTGAAAAAAACAAAAAGTGAACGAAGAAAAGGCAAAGGAACGGCGCGCGAATATCCTGCACAGGAACTTACGTGATTTCCAGTCGAATTCAAAGACACAGAAGAGGTTGCATGCAGATTCTAGAATATGGATGGACGAGCGGATAAACTAAGGGTTGTTGACGGCGGAGCGCTGAGGTGGGATGGAGAAGGGGTTGAAATCAAGAGGGGGAGGGGGTTAGGCTAGGCAAAAAAGGATTGCCGTAAGAGCAGTGGATGTAGGATAGTATCTGCTAACACACATGTACACGCGAAACATGTACAGAACGAGTCGTGGAAGGGGGCGGAGCGAAGGCTTCATGAGGGTTGCAACGAAGTCTGGGGGTGTTTTTTGGGGGGTGGGTTTTGCGCGCCGGCTCGTGCGCAAAGACGCGAAGATTGTGTGCATGCGGATCACGCTCGTCTATCTGTAAGAATACGTATGAGCGAATTCACGTGTACCGGAGGGCATGTAAGAAGAGCACGCGAGGCAGCTCGGATTTTGTGGAACCTGATGACAAACGAGAGCCACAATGCTCTGCTGTTCACTTTTCAACCGATTTTCGACAGTTCGTGAAGAAGGCAGAACAGTTTTTTAGAGGGTGATTGTAAGGAAAAATGTGATGAACGGATAATTTCTTACAGGAATGTCGAAAGACGAACTTGAGAATATCGAAATCGATGAAGAGTTTTTCAGAGTGGGGAACATTTTTTTAAATAGAAAAAATCTTATTAAAGGCTGGCTAATTGATGAAGATTAAAAATGATGAATTGTTTATTCCATCATAAATTCCATCACTTTTCAAAGAATTCTGAGAAACATATGAAAGAATTGTATTTAAATTAAATACTTCTAGGTTAATCTTTAAAATTCATTTTAATGTCAAAACGTCATTCAAAGTTTTTTTAATTGTATTGTCTTAAAAATATAGTAAATATTATACATAAGAGTGAATAAATTAGATTTAAAACTAAATTTAACATTATCAAGTTTTGTCAACAAATGTTAATACAAGAACAAATGATAAAATTAGTCTGTAATTATTAATTGTAAATTTTTTATATAAATGTTAATGAAGTTATTGAAAATTAATTTAAAGAGAAAAACGCAATTTTCTGATTAATTTTACACATTTCTACTTAAAATATACATTTTTATTATGAAATATTAACAAATAATGATTTCTAGTTTTTAAGGCAGAATTCATTCGTAGAATTTATTGTTTATTCTTGAACGTAAAATGACCTTTTATTGTGCTACGAATTCTTTCATTTTCATAAAATCACGTTATTGTTAGTTTTTAAAAAAATATGATTTATTGTAAGTCCCTAACTCCGTAGCAGTAGAGCTTACATATTGCTTTAATATTAGTATAATGTAAAAGTATTAACTTGTACAAGTTATTTTAAGAATTAATTGCATGACATTTAAACGTCAAAGCGGTCTTTCATCTTTTGAACAATTCAATCAAAATATTAAAGCTTCGTATTTTTACATAATCGATTGATTAACAATGTCTATTGTTTAGTTCGTATTCCATTCCGCAGTACTGTAAACTATAAATTAAGTCCTTTCATCACAAACGCGCTGCATTGATTCGGATAAATAAGAAAAAAAGAAACACTTTGTCAGATCCAACACAATTCAGCAGTCTCGTTCACAACGAACGTACAATCAGAAAAACGCATTAATTCAAGACAAGATTTTATCGTAGAACTACTTGTTTTTTAGTGAAACTTATCGACGAGCCGTCAGACGTCGTCGAAACAAAAGAAATGAGAGAAATAGAAGATAGAGATAACGAAAGGACCCACGTGGTGGATAAATCCGCGAGATTTAGGGTGTGAGAGGAACTGGCCTGAGGGAGACGGAAAACGCGTTGTAGTAGGCAGTAGTCGCGTTACTTCCGGTTGAGCGATTGCTGCGCTTGGCAGCTGTGGAGTTTACGAGGAAACGTGACGACGATCCACGCGCCCCTTTTGCGTGTCACGGTGCCCACCCCTACCCTTGTCTCGTACCCCCTTTCCCTCCTTCCAACACCCTCTATCATTCCGTACCTTCACATCGGCTCATTCTCTAATTCGATTAGTTTAAATGGCATTAAAACAATCCCATTGCTAGTGTCCCTAACTCGTAATACACACAATACATTCTGACACAAGTAAAACTAGAAGGTTGAACGTAAAAATACGCACAAACATGGATATTATATAAAAAATCTGTAATAAACATCGATTTTTTAATTGTTGTCCATAGAAAACAGTAGAACGAATCAATTTTTGATCAGACGGAAGGGTCGGAAAATTTGCACTTGGTTTTTTAATCATTTTTCTAATGCATACCGTTGAAGAAATCTTATAACATCCCAAAAACATTTTCTTGAGCGAATAAATGTCAACCGCAAACTGCTTAAATCCATTTTGTAAGTGAGAGCCAAGTTAGCTGACGTGTAACGCGAACTACGTTTACGTTCGCGTAACATCTACATATAAACCGTCATATATGTTCTTTTCCGCTGGCTTTTCCTCGTGCTTCTTCCTTTTATAACGATCCACACACTGCAGCTGCTCGCTATTCGAGAATTAATGCGAGATTCAAGGAGACGAGCATTCAAGAGCACGAGTAACTTTTAATCCTGCTTGAAAATTGAGCTTTGTGATTTCATATAAATTCTGCCACTTTGTAGCTACGAGGATTCTGAAAACGCTTTCATGATCAAGTATCATCTGACGTAACCAACGCCGCTGGTAGAAAATTTTTAAATTTTCGAAGAATTGCCATGATGGTACTTGTAGCCAAATTTCATTTGCCAAATTATTTCAAAGGAACATAGAGAGTAATCTGTGTCACGGAATCAATGACTTTTCGTTTGCTCCATAATAAATCATGTGGTCTCTCGAACATGACACAACAATCTTGTTTATCAAAAGAAAGCAGAATGTTATGACGTAATGTATATCGTTCCCCTGAACACAGAATGCAACTCGGAACTTGAATTCGCTCGGACTATATCATAGGCCATTAGACTCATGAGTTATGAGACAAGTTGTAATACTCTAATAATCTGATTGCGAATCGTTCCTACATTTTGTCGAGAGCTCGAACACACGCTGGCATCTTTTTTGCCGAACCCCCGTAAACCCAAAGAAACTTTATTCGAGTCGATCAGCCGCATGCCTTTTCTTCGTCGCCATCCCTCGTTACATTCTTACCCTTCGTACCATTGCCAATTGCCTTCTACTCGTGTGACGAATAGTACAAGTCCAACGCGCGATTCACATTTTTTAGCAATTTCAATTTTAATGACACTTAGATTTGTCATTTTGGAACGGCCTCTCTCAAGTTTTAAGATATGAAATCAAAAACAAGCAAATCGTAAAATTGAACAAATGTTTATTATTAAAGATTTATAGTTTTCAACGTTTCATCCGTGTATTTTCCCAAAAATTCAATAACCTTTTCCCAATATGTTCGAATTTTTTTCAATACTAAAATCGTGCTTACAAATATTCCCCAACTTTGATTCTTCTTGAAGGAATACTACATGCTAAACATTATTTCTCAAATACTTCATACTTTTGAAAGAAATTCTTTAACACTTTACAAAACATTTCTCAACCATTTTCTTACTTTGGTCTCGCTTCTTTTTGGATACCTTTATGCGAACATTCGTCAAATGCTTGCAATAGTTAATCGGGTTAGCAGCATTTCTGGCGGAATAGGTGGAGTGTAAGAATGACAAGACAGGGAGCCAACTGTACACGATAGAAGCGTGATATAGCGCGGGCTGATTGCAACTGCGGGTAATGACGATGAGGGTGAGCAGTAGCCTGGAAATAAGTAAAAATTTTAAATTTAGTTACAGCTCGGGCGCGTGGCTGCGACACGAAAATGCATGTGCATGTGTGTGCGTCACTTTCTTTCGCTCGGTTTTTTTTCATCCGCGTGCAAACACACGTACGCGCGGATTTACGGACACAGACGTGTGATGTTTGCAACGCGCGGCCAGTGTATACTCAACGGGCCGAGGATGAGTCAGCAAAGACCGACTGACAGAGCCAGCAATGCAAGGGTGTGAGCTTTAATGAGGGCTACTAGATTTCACACTGACTTGCTCCGTGAGAATCTTATTTTGCATTACATTTTTTGATTTTAGTTTTGTTCAACAAAAAATTATTTCATCTTGACTTGTAATCTTTTGGATTCATATCTTTAAATATCTTTTCATCAAATAAAGTTGTAGAAGTTTTATTGAAGAACAATAACAGATATTAATATCAAAAAGTTATCGAAGTGAAATCGCATAGCATAGAAAACTAAATTTCTTTTGTAAAATCGTTAAACATTTTGGCAATGTTAAGAATCTTTTTGCATGATTTATTAAGAATTATCATGATCAAGTATTTCTGTAATTCAATAATAATAATAAATAAATAAATAATAGTAAATGTAAATGTATAACATTTTCATCGATTGTTATTGGAGATAATATCGTCTTTGAAAGAGTAATCGATACTTATAAATAGAATCTTAATTCTAATTTATATGCAAGTCATACAGCAAATAAAATTTCCTTTAATTTGCAAAACTAACAAATTATTGTTTCTCGCTATTTTTACAACAAATTCATTTAACATTGATTCGAATGAAAATTGAGATAATTTCCACTTTATCTATATGCCAAAGCTTTAAAATACATTCGAAAACATTTTCATGGAGATTATAATTCAAAAAAAGTGCGGTTGAGAACACGAGATGCAATTATGGCCCTGCATCATTAGCAGCTTGGTCGGTTGACGGATGGAATTTTCACGGATCGCTCGCGGCGCTCGTGTCCGAAAGCCTCTCGGGTTTGAGCGGTGAGCCGTGGCTGCTGACCCGCGAGATAATTTCTCATTTTTGCCCGGGACAAAAGCGTACCAAATCTTATTGTTCTTTTGCCGGTAATTAAGCGGACTGAATTAGTTGGTGATTGTTCTTCGTCGGCGAGGATAATAAATAAGATTCCTGGAAAATACCCTCAAGATCTTACCCCGGGACCTAGCCACCCACCAAGACCCCGCATTCTGCCATCTTTGCCGCCAGCCGCCGCATTTACACAATCTCATTCCGCTCAACCGCTCGAGGAGAATTAATAAGCGCTTCGCGCCGTCTGCACCGAGCACCTTTTTTAATCCGCCAATTGTGATTACGGTTGAAAATGCGCAATTCCATCCGATGTGCCCGGTTTTAAGAAAAAAATTTGCATCGGAAAAATCTCTTATTTTCTCATTCAAACATGTAACTACAATTCGTTAAAAGTTTTATTATTGAATTTATTTGATCTTATGCTTGTGTAAAATATTTTAATTTTCGTCTTTC
>JABFQD010004652.1:0-11536 GCA_022817045.1 Psix sp. ZL-2020
AAGTTCGGAAAAACTTGAACACTCTTATATTAATATTATTTTTATAATCTTATACCCGATTTGTCATTTAACCGATAAACATATATGCAATGTAAAAAAACCTTGTTATCAAATTGGAATTTTTCGTTCAAAACTTGGAATGTGAGATGGAAATAATTACATCGAATTGTAATTACTCGATTATGAGCCGATGATTTATTCGTTTAAGTTAAAATTTAGTTTATCTAAATTGCATATATATTCCATATGTCTACTGAATAATACCATTTATGTATCCAGACAATTCAATTCTTATAAATAATGCGATCGCTTTTTATCTAAACTAAAAACTTTCATCGCTTTGATGTAAATTGTTTAATATATAAATTATAATTTACTACGATAAGCTGCATTTCAAGGGCACTTGAAGGTTAATATTATTACAAATAAAGAAATAGTTTTTTACACGCATTAATGTACATGATATATAATTAAAGAGATGGTGAAATTGAAATAAAGGAATAATATGCTCAGTGGAAAGGCTAGTTAATTGAAGGTCTAAATAAGGTTAAAAGATCTTTTATGAGCTTATAAATCACGGGTAGTGGTATAAATTAAACGTATGATTATAAGTTTATCTTACGATGGAATTTACATGTTTTAAATAAATCATCGTAAGAGCAGGTGCATTTGAAATTGCAAATTGTAAAATTAAATTTCTCTAAAACTAAATTGTACATCTATTTCAGGTGTTCATGATTGTTAGTGTAATAAATAAAGTAAATGAAGTAAATACAAAGGTAAGTAATATATAAATGTATAAGTGAATAAATATAATTCTATTATTAAAATTGTACATAACAGTTAAAAATATTCAGTTAATTGATTTATTCAAATTCGTTTTATGTAATTCATTAAAGTTAAGACAAAAGATTTATTTTACATTTATATATAATGATGTCTGAATTAGTTTTCTTTATTGTGAAACAAAGAGTTGAATGAACGGAACATTATGAGTATATGGTAACTATAATTTGATTTAAAATGTGTAATTTTTAACTTGTAAAGCTGCATCATATGATTATGGAACGTTTATCAACTCTATAATTTTATTTTACAAGAAGATTTTGCAATTCTTTCAAACTGTCTTACTTATTGATAAAAGTATAATTTTCATACAAGGCTCTCATCAAGTCTACTTCACAAAAAATTTATAAAATTATGCAAATATTTTGTTATAAGAATTTATTTAATTATTCGAACAGTTTTAATATTTTGTATAATACCAAATATAT
The DNA here is from genome assembly GCA_022817045.1 of Psix sp. ZL-2020. NCBI lineage: Eukaryota > Metazoa > Arthropoda > Insecta > Hymenoptera > Scelionidae > Psix > Psix sp. ZL-2020. The sequence continues at coordinate 1,275 of JABFQD010004652.1, forward strand.
GTTGTTCAGATCAAAAGCATTGATCTGAAACCAATCGTTCATCTGAAAGAAATCAGTCTTTAAATTACTAACTTTTCCAAGCTATGTAGAATAAGTAACACATCGAAATTGTATCACAACGTTAAGCTATTTTCTAACAATGGCATTTGTTGTCGGACAAATAAGATAACCGATCGCTTATCACTCGAGATCACTAGCCAATAAAATGTTTCATCGTGAATCGTGACTAACGATTCAGAAAATAAACCATTGTCTTAAAAGTCGTTTGCAGCGAACAAAGCAATAATAAGGTAAAAATAATTATTACATTTGAGATGTGTTATCCGAGTTCAAATCAAATAAGTGTAAGCGAGCTCGTTTAATCTTTCGCGCGGTGCGGTAAATAGTGACATGGTGTCAATATTAGTGTATCTTATCGAAAAGCAAGTCGCCATGCATACATAGAGAAACGTTTTCTTGAGATCTCTTATGACTTACGACTGTTAGATCATCTTCAATAAAAAAGGATATTATTAAAGATAAAACGTATTTCACATTTAATCCTCATATTTTTATTGACGTATTAAATGGCCTAAAAATTTTTTTTTTTTTTGAACTGAATAAAATATGATATAACTTATAAAATGAATTGTTTTTATTTATGCGTAGAATGTAAAAAAATAATGGACTTTTATAAAAATATTAACTTAAAAGACTTTTCTATGATTTTTTATGAATCATCAGTAACAGGATAAAATTTTTTACATGTATCCAAAGTGAGTCGATATTAGAGTACGCTGTTTCATCGATAAAGGATCGGACGGAATTTAAAGTATAAGTGAAATGTTAAATTTATCAGTCGATCTGTACTTGAGCTTTTAGGTTTATTAATATTTAGGACTATTAAATGTATGATATTGATGGTTATAATAATAACTTAATCGATTGTAGGTAAAATCAATAAATTAATAAATAGATAGCCACTTAGATTTATCAATTTTTAATAACTGATATTCGATATAATTAATACATATTTTTTATCTTCACATTTTATTAAATTGATTTAAATTAATTAATATATTCATTTTGATAAAAAAAGAATTGTTTGGCAAATTGCTCTGATTCAATTATCAAACTTCTATAAGCAAAGATATTTTTTTGTTTCTATTACAATATATCAGTATTGAACAAATTGAAATAAAATCGAGAAACCAATTATTGCTAAAAATTGACGTGAAAGAATCGACGAGAAGTTAATTCCGTTATTATATTTTTGAACAATGCAATGCCTTTATAAAATTGAAATATAACTGAATACGAATTATGAAAGATGTATTATTTTTGTAGTATAGGATGAGTACAACAATACATATTCATGATATTATTTAAATCACTTTTCCTCTAATAAATAACATATTACCAAAAAACTGCAGATATTTTTTGAAGTTAACTTAATAAACTATAAACACAAATATTCTGGGCAGTTTATATTCTGCATCTCTTTAAAACCCCACAATTTATGATACACTTTCTACCCGCATTTTATCTCAAAAAAGTAACGCTCTTTTTCATTACCTTATTAATAACTTCAGTTATTATATACCGCCGCATAATGCCCATTAAATATATCTATCTCAATGATTTTTGACACTTCAATTAACTCTGCGGCTTCGCACCCTTCTCCGTCTCATCTTTGTCTCCGAGGGTATACTTCTCCATCTGCGGCAGAGTGCTAATTGGAGCGATACCATCCGTGGCAATATTAAGTGTTGGTAGAGACAAATTTGCCTCAAACCAATAAAATTTAAACAATAACTCATAACATCCTGCAAGCCAATCGACAGAATAATCGAGTAGCTCAATAATCTTCATATATTTAACGTAATCTCTGCAGCGAGTGTTTTCACTCGATATTGCGTCCGGCAAATCTCTACAAAAATGTATAAGATAGAGCTTTTCCGTGATTTTGCAAAAAGGAAAACGAAAATTCAATAAAACGCAACCCTATTCAGCGAAGTATTAGTAGCAAAGTCGCTGTGCCATGAATCTCGGCTGAGCTTACTGCATCATAAACCACACCGAAGCATCGCTGTATGTAACTTTCTTTATAGTCAAAGATTAAAGGCGATCCTTCGATAGAGAGCTACGGAAATGGATTCGTGAACGTGAGATTTCACCAAAAGCTTCGCAAGACGACTGGAAAGAGATAGCTGAGTCCGACGGGAACGCAGCTTATGCCACTAAGTCCGGAGCTTTGCTCCGCCGGGAGATCCGCGCCACAGTATTCCTAACATATCCTAGGGTATAAGGAATGTTTCGTATCATCTCTGGGGACTTGGATGCTTCCCGAAAAACCACAAACCCCATCTGGTGCCGATTCATAAACACAATAAGGAAAACATTATGCGTCCAAAAATTGTCCAAAAATGTAGACCTAGTCGGAGACATTGTGCTGCTCTGTTAAAAAGATAGGTAAAAATAAACGATGCATCCCTTTAAGTACCTTCGAGTAAAATTTTTTTAACCTTAGTTTGGTTAAGGTTTAGGGGCTTCAAGGTATATATACGTTCAAAGCTACGTGAAATTTATTGTGTGATTGAATCATTCTACTTTTCTTCAGAAACGTATGAAATATTTTGCCAGCGAAGCATGTTCTTAACTCTATTCAATTGGATTAACATATTATTTTATTAATTTTCTTTCGTTCAATATAGGCCTTTTTATTTAGTTTGAGAGAATCATAATGAAAATTATTCATTATTTGTTAGATATTGTATATTTATTTTTTTTGGAAGATGAAAATTGTAAATAATATTTTTTTTGTTTATAATATATATTTTTCAGACTTCGGAAATTGATTATTAGATATTATAAATAGTTTATCATATATGTTTTTAACATGTTAACAAAGCTGATCACAATTTAATTAGATGCTAGTAATAATTTATGTAGATATTGTCTATATGTAAAACTGTAAAATTGAAAATGATTAAAAAATATGATGAAAAAACTGATTAATCTATCAATTAAATTAAAATATTTGATATTCGAACTTCTTGAGTTATCTCCCTATGATATATTAACTAAAAAATCAATTAATGTAATAATTTCGTTGTGTGGTTGTTTATCTATATAATCTGTATATATCTGACAGATATCAATATGATTTTTCAGACAAAGTAAAAGATAAAAATAAATATTTATGATTATCATGTTAATGTTCTATACCTCTTTGCTTAAAAACGAACTTTGTTAATTGAAGTAAAATTTGTTTGAGCAGTGATAAATTAATAGTCCAGTATCAAACCAATATGAACTAAGTTGATTAAATGTGAAATTTCGATCCTGAATACTTATACTAGTAGATGATGTTACCGACTTCAGTAACACTTCTATCACTACTTGCATGGTTTCATATTCAACGATTAGTAATAGTCAATGCAGAAATAATGCAATAAAAAAATATATATACATTTATAAAATTGAAAATATTCTCGAACGTTACCTAAACTTAAAAATTGTATCGCGTAATTACATACAAACAAAATTAGTACAATGCGTATTTTGTAAGAAGTGAAACGATGTTTATTTTGATTTTGTTTAATTTTCATCAAGCATCCGTTTCTCCTTATTCTTCATTTATTGAACGATTTTGAAACCATCAGAGCAGCTGAGAGATAATAATATAACCTGTTCAAACGTTGAAAATTCTCACTTGCAGCAATATCGTCGTTCGTGCTTCAATAACGTTGAATAAGAATCTTAAATGTTTGCTTTACAAACTGGCTTACTACCTTTAATTACTATTTACATAAAAAAACGAAAAATTGCATCTACATATATTTTTTTAGGTTACTATAATTTTAATGATATGAATATTAATTTACATAATTAAATACCAATATTACATCATAATTTTTAAAGATTTTCTGAATTTAATTTTGAAGTCTAATTTAAATTTTAAAATCTCCAACTTTTTTTACACTTCGAAAGGAATAATCCCACAAGTTATGACACTTTACGAACTATTGATGTCTCATAAGAATAATAATGCAGAACAGGATAAAATTAAGGTACGAACCATAGAAATTTAGCAGCGTGTTTAGCTCTACACTAAGATAATTCTAATTTGGTATATAGAAATAAACCTAACAGATATATGTTAAAGTCTCCACCAGATTTGATTGCTTTACTATCAAAGAATTCTAAAGCTTTGACTTTACCTGCAACATTGTGTTTTACGAACTTTAAATTTCGAAACTACATTCTCTATTGAAACCATAAGTAACATAAATGACAGATCAATGCTGTTGGTCAGTTAGCTGATAAGTGTTGTTCTGCCTCCAATTGTTTTAATGAACCGAACTGATTAATTTTGCTAGTCTGTAACATTACAGACGAGATTCAATATCATTAGGTTACAGATGCAATACGTTTTATCAACAAGGATACCATGTTAATTCATGATTTCATTTAATAGATATTTTGGTTTAGAATACTAGAAGAGATTCAATAATAAATTAATAACATCTTTAGGAAAAGAATCGTATTTCATTAAACTTTATTCGAACAACACAAAATTTGGCGGAATTTGTTCTTGTTTTTGGTAATATTGTGAATTAATATTCCATTTTTCATTTTTATTAAATTTTATTTTTACGAAATGTGATTTATCTTTTTTTTTCAAATTTGAAATATAAAAATATATATAAATATTTGTTCTAAATAAATGTCAATTTGATATTTGATTTATGAAAGAATGCATAAACTATTTTAAATAAAATTGCATGTTTCAAAGTTAATCGAATAATCGACAAAATAATTTATATACCTTACTGTTTTTTTATAGATAAGCTGAAAAATAGGTTAGAATCCGCAAAATAAAATATATTAGTTTTTACATAAATCTACGATAGAAATAATTACGTGATCAATTTTTGTAATCATCAATTTTTTAAAGTTATTTCTGTCTAGAAAATCTAGTTCTTTTTTATAAGTATCTTTATAATTTAAGTATATGCTATGAATAAAAATGTTATAGTACACAGCTACACTAACAAAGTAATAATTTAACTAAATGCGGTCATTTAATTTGTGTTGTGAAATTATTAAAATTAAAATGATCATATATTAGAATTGATCATCTTCACTCAAAAATCCGCTTTGAGGTTTCTTCGCGTACGATATCCATACAACTACCGTTTCAAACCTTTAATCACAAGAACGTGTTCGTGAATTAAGTTAAAGTAAAATTTGTAATATTTTTGCTTTAAGAGGAAGTTATTTTAGGATCTAAAATAGGATCTGCAGTATAACAAATTGTGTATATGTACATATACTCGTGTTTACTTTACGACGAGCGACGATATAAAGGAAACAGGATTCATAATCCTTACACGTCATTTACGAAAATTTCAGACTCGACTAGACATATCTATAGTCAGGTCTATCAAGAATGTTGATATTTTATATAAGCTATAATCTTGTAAGCTTTAATAGATATAGTTTTTTAATATAAGTCTCGACGATTTAAAAATTCATTATTTCACTTCAGTCTGCATTGTTTTTTCCCCGCTCAACTCTCAAAAGGTCAACACAACATATTTAGAACGGTGGCGATGCAGAAAAAGATAACTAGAAGTTTCCATTTAGAATGCCGGCTCGACCAACGATGTTACATTCATTTGTATAAAAATGATGTGTTATGTTTGATTGTTCATATGCTTTTCATACGATGCTCTGTTTTTTATTTCTTGTCATTTACAATCACTTAATAAATGATATAATATATTATAACATAAATTTAATTTTTGAATATTTGTCTTGCGAAACTTACTACGATTATTAAAAATGAACACATTGTAAATGTTAAGTGCTATATTGATTCTATTTAATGACTTTTTAAAATGAAAGGTTGTAAAGTACATGTTCTTCTAAGTGAGCAAAGCTGATGAAATTCATCAATTATTGTTTTGAGACTTTTACAATGAATTTGAAAATCAATGAGATGGATTATAATGCTAATCAGATCGATGTTATACTATATATTAAACGAAAATACCGAAATGAGTAACTCACTTATCCACATTTTGGTTTTGACATTAATACTATAAGTTAATAATGTATAAATTGATCATGATAATGTTAAAATGATCATTGTAATGTTGTATTTCCCATATTTTGTAATATTTTATAAATACTAAACAAATAATAATGGCTGAGGTGATAATGATACAACGTTGTTGGCCAACTACCGTTGTTTCAAAGTTGCCATAGAAAAAATTCAACGTTAATCCATCGTAGGTTGCAAACGTTGTTATTCGACGTTGTATCAGCATTGACCAAATGTAGTTTGCCACCGTTATTGGCTGACGTAGTATCAACGTGGAATGCATAAAACGTCTGATGATGACAGAACATCATTTGTTGATTTTGTTTGCCGATATCAATCCAACGTAGTTTCGATAGTAAAGTAGGCTAGCAGTTGGCAAATTCTGTCTGGATAGTATAGTTTCAAAGGTGTAAGAGTTTCAAAAAAATACTCGACGTATATAATGTAATATATGTAACATATATACACATACCCTGAATATCGGTGCAATGTTCATAAGTTTCAATTTCAACACCAAAAGCGGTTAAACTTTGTTTCAAAGCACTCAATTTGATATGAATCTTGGAAAATTGTTGTTTTTAACTCACGAACTACCGAATTGAATTGATTTTTTCGATATCAAGTTTATTCCTTAGATTCGCAGGAATATCATAGGCTATATCAAAATTGTTACGTACGATTTTATGATATGAATTTGATGAAATTTTATTTTATGTTGTAAATTTATTACTTATTGTCGGTGTATTGTGAAAACTTTTATAAATCAAAATATTTTCTTACATATGTATGTTTTATCTATCAAAAATATTTTCACAAAAACTGCTTATTATATAGTATTCTAACTTTTTTGATTATTTTTTGATTAAAAATAAGCATTTGTACTTATAACTAATTTCAAAAACATCAGAAACAAAGAAACAATGACGGATGATACAATAAAATTTGAATTAAAACACTATATTAATAATAATGATTAATAATTATAATATCAAATACAGCTGAGAATATATAATGACCAAACACAGGATTGTATTCAAAACTAACGGATGTGAAATAGGTTTCCGTATTGTAAAAGCATAAATTGGGCTATTGATATCAAATGAAATGCCCAATTTGAATCAACTGGAAGGTCCTCGAGGCCTCTTTCTGTTAAGCTAAGATGGCCTAGAAGATCGAGGTTCAGCCAATATCACAATTATATGATTGTTAAAAACTGTTATTGTTTTTTTTGTTATATTATTTTCGATATCACCGAAATATAAGATCGTCTCTATCTTAGCGCATATATTCATTCATAACAGTTTCTCAATTGTAGTAAGTATCTGTACTAATCACGTGGTTTTAGCTATTTACATTATTTATTAAACTTTAAATGCTCGTACGGTAAAAAATCTATGATTACCATGTACATGTTTTATTAAAATCACAAAATACACTTCAGTCTCATAAATTTAAATAAAACATCAAATTTGATAAATTTATATGCAAGTTTGATATAGAAATTCGAAATGTCTTTTATTTTTGATGGGTTATTTCTTACTTTCAAACACATTGGAATTAAATGGAACTTAAATTGTTATGTGACGATTAAAGCACCACATTCCTTTGTTATTATCGATGTAAGAAATAGAAACTCCTAGTTATTTTACACATAATGTATAGGAACAGAAAAATAACAGATTTTATTTTAAAACCAACATAACAGAACGTACGAAGATAATTCATACAATCGGAGGTGCAAACGATGTTACTAATTTAGGACAATATGTATAAAATCATATCGCTAACTTTGTTGTGTTGCACATCAGGTAACGCTAATGAGAACGGTAATTTTATGACACACAAATTTTTGATTTACTTAATATATTTAAGCATAATTACTATAGGATTTTTAATTTTTTTAGTCAATCGTAGCAAAAAAAAATGTTTTGCTATTCTCTTTGCATAATAATAAAAGTTAAATTTAATCTCGTTTTGTTCGAAAGTGAGATAAACGAATAAAAAAGAGGGTAATTTTAAATCTTTATAACTTCAATGCGAATTCATCCAATTTGATGTTTTTTTTTTAAATTCATCAGAATTAATTGAATTTTGTGATTGTGATGAAAAATGTACATGTTAATTATCGATTTTGCACCGTACAAGCGATTAAATTTAATTCAAATCTTGCATTTTTTAAATTTTTTAAGGTCATGTTCTACGTATAGCTTGGATTTATACCAATTTGAAATCAACCGACTTAAAAGAGGAGATTCAGTTCTTTAATATAAGAAAGAAACTAGAATTTTTTTGTTTAACATTTTTGACAAAGTCAAGGTGTGTTTCTTTCTCAGTGTATTATTATTTCTATTCAAAAGCCACCATAATTTTTTCTACCGTAAATAAAACAGTTAGGATTATTTATTGTAAAAGGAGTATTTATTACGAAAATACTAAAGGATAAAAAAAACATAATTATTGCTAATAAAAATTAAAAGATCTTTTTCCCATCACTACAAAAAAATTTTTTTTTGTATATTTACTATCAAGTATATATTTGAATTTATCATTTTAGCTTGAATTGATACCCACACAGATGCACGCATGATCAAAGATATGTGAGAGTCTCCCTCGTTGGTTTCCTTCTTTTTTGGAGCAATGAATGTTGGCCTTCTTACTGATTCACAATACTCTCTCAAGCATTGTATATTTACGCAACAAACGGGTACGAGTAGAACTTTCAGATCGGTTCAAGCTATGCTTCAGAATCATCCCTTTGCGACCCACATTCAGACATTTTCGCCCGTTCAGGTTTTCATCGGCATTATTCTGTCAAGGGTTGCTTTCTTTTGAATACCCTGTCGCGCTTTAATCCCATTCTCGCAGTAGATTCGTTTTAGCGGCTGACTGTCAGCGACCACCCTGTTTATGCCGGCGTTCTGACTCCCACACAAGTCTCGTCAGAGGAAGCGACGCTCCTCGTCTTTTGATGTGTTTCCTCTAGAACGTTTAGTGCGCTAGTGTCTGCCACGTTTTATTTTGTACCGTCCTTTCCTGTCGAACTCTTTCCGGCCGCTTTCGTTGAATCCTACGGCGTCATACATATTCCGTGCGACAATTTACCTAGCAAAATTCGCGCTATGCGTTCATACGAACAGCGTACAAAAGACCAACAATATTGCAAATTTTTCCAGTAAGTCTACCTAACGGTTTCAGCTTTTTTCAACTGAAACTGATGTATACAAATAATGAATAGTGGACTAAATTGCAATTATTAATTTAATTTTAATGAAGCAGATTATTCGTTTGCACGTGTTAAAAATTTTACTCTTTTCTTCGTCAGATTACAACTTGATTATTTGAGATTAATCGGTTGGTGTAGTTAAGTTTTTTACTATTTATGTTGTGTTTACGAAGTTGAGAACTTGCGTGTCATAATTTTAATATATTTGGTATAACAGTTCAGGATGAATGAATAATTTGTGTACAATTTTCGATTTTTTGCTACATCTTTTAATGCCAGAATGTCTCTATTGCATGCCGTATAAAAGTATGTTCAGCTTCGACTAACCAATCAGCTGAGAGGCGGAAATTAGTTTTGTACATTTCAATTTATTTTTTGTTGCGCTATGAAGTCAATGACCGGCACTACGGTGTAATTTAATCTAATGAATATTGTGTCATCTGCAATTAATTATGTTTTATTGAATTGATTTTCAGCGATTTATCGTTGCAGTGAAACCTGATAATATCTCCATAGAAACTGCGACCAATAATAGTAGCTATTAAAATTTCAACACATTTGGATGACGGAAAGTTCTCAATATAGTAGTAATGATTTTCTCTCATATATAGAGCTATGATAATAAGTCTTTGAACCGAATGCATGATTTAATAAAAACAATTTTACAATTAAAAACATAGAACAACACGATATTTATTACTGTATATTTCGATCGATTACCACAAAGTTTTCAATTATCATCGTTTCATGCAAAATTACTGTTTGTAATTTGATAATCTGAAAATCGAATCCCAAATTTACAATGTTGATTCAAAATTACTAAGTTATACATAAATAGAAACCATTAATTCAGTTTATTTTGCACTTTTCAATAAAATTTTCAAATCAAAGATAAATTCAGCAACCAATAGCCATGGATCGATCACATATCATATACAAATAATATAT
>JABFQD010004653.1:0-11534 GCA_022817045.1 Psix sp. ZL-2020
CAGAATAAAAAGGCCAAAGTGACAGTCATCAATACGAAGCAAAAAAGTGACGCAGGACCATCGAACAAAGATCTGTTATCAAACGATGAAACCGTTAGTTATTTATGATAAATTATTATTAAGTTTCAACTTGATTTTAATTGTTTCATTCAAATATTACTATTTTTAAATAGGCTGATGATATCATCAACGATCGAGAATCAAAAAAGTCAAAGACTTTTTTGCTGAAAAAAATTGCTAAAAACTAGGTTTTCAAAGATAACGAAGACGAGGTACATTTATATTTTCATTTATTTTTCGAAATTTTCTGTTCGCAACGAAACTTGAAAATTTAATAATTTTTATTAATTCGCAACATTAATTTGACAGAGTGACAAGAAAAGATGAATCCTGGATATGATCTTAACAACTCTTATGTAAGTTCAAAAACTTTTGTTTCAATTATTTAATGATATTTATAATAGTGATTTGTCTAATTATTTTTCATGTTAATAAAGCGAGTGTGATCACGAAGAAGACGAGAGAGTGAGTGACACAGAACATGAAGTCACAGAGAAAAAAGTAAGAGCTGCCACTCCTGATGATATTTTTCTAGGAAGCTCGAATAAAAAGGAGCCGAGCGAGATACAACAGATTTATGTATAACTACTTTTTATTTATTATAAAAGAAATGTCATATAAAAAAAAATTTTTACAGATTCATGCTGACAGTGATAGTGACGGACTGACCCAAGAAGAAAAAGAAATAATGAAAAAGTTGTTGGGGAAAAAAGAAAAGGCGAAATCCAAAAACAACCCAGCTAAAGGAAATCTGAAAAAAGAACCAAACATTGATTTGACATCAGAAGATCAAAAGGTAATTTCATGGACGTAATTAAATGTTACTGTCATTGTTTAATTTTAAATATCATACTGTAATTTTTTTCCAAAACTTTGTAATGTTTTTATTTCTTGATCTTTATAGTTATTATTATTTTTTTTATTTTTAGAAAATCACCCCTCAACCATCTGAAGCGATTCTGATGCCCAAGGGTGGCGATCCTTTCTCTTATAGAAGTCCGAAAACAAACAAAAGAAAATCGTTAGTGCGCAAAAAAAAGGAATATACCGGAATCATGTTCCGATACGAAATTGAAGAAAAACAGGTATATATTAAACTAACCATTCTGTGATAATAATTTAATTGATCGGATTTTTTAATAATAATAAATAACTATAATTAATAATATTTACATTTTGCAGAATTTTCGTGAAGTTGCAGACAATTCAGGCATATATATATACACTTAGATGTATACAGGGAATGCAAGAAAATTCAGAGTGGCACACGTTCAGCTCGACGAATGATGGTGGGAATCTTCACGGAAAATGCTTTAAACGATTGTTTCTTAGATGGAGAACCACCAATTAGAGCTACTCAAGTTCAGCGGCCAGCCTTGCACAGTGTTGCAGTCGACGTCATAATCGGTAAATAATGCATCTTGTATTAGAAAAAAAAAGATTTATGTTATATATCTAAAATTTTTTTACAGCTTTCGTTTTATATCGACAAAAAACCAAATCCTTTGAAAATATTGTGACAGCAGAAAGCATAAAGACCGCTATGAGAAGCAAATTGAGCGAAAATTTATTCAAAAAAAGGAATCGGAAAACAATCGTCGATGACATAGCAGGCGACCAAATTAGTCAATAAGTCTCTTTTCGGTTACGTACTTTCGTTTTCCGCATCCATGTGTTTGATTCGTTAATTTTTTTATTTCAATTTTATCATCTGAGGAAAAAGATTTTATTTTTGTTAAGTAATGCGTAGTTTACTTATTACTAACAAATGTATTAATACAATACATAGTATTAATAAATGAAGAATTCAAGTTAAATTTAAGAAATGAGTGTTGCTAGATTTAAATTAGTCTTATAAACAGCTGAGATGTTTGACTGATATGATTTACAAATTGTTGCTGTTTTTTTTGTTAACATCCAGCCATCATTTAAAAAAACATCGTCATTGAAAATTTTAATTGTGCGATTATGTGACGCACTTTTGGCGATGACTATTTATCGAATTTCTTTGAACTATAGAAAACCTTAGAATATCGTTACAAGAAACTTTTATTTCTTCGAATAAAAAACGTTTGTCATAGAAATGTAAAAAACGATTAAATGAAAACTAAAAAACAAAGAATATAGTCAATAATAATTTGTGCCAACCAATTAATTTGTAATGTAAAGAAAGAGTTTATAAAATTTTAATAGATTGAAAATATATTTTGAATACATTATGAAACTATTGTCCATACATTGTGAACATATATTGCCCATATATTGTTAATCTTTTGCTTGTGTACTGTTTTAAAATTTGCAATATATGACTCATGTATGGACAATATATTGCTAATATATGAACAATACGTTGATAATATATTGCCAATATATGGACAATATGTCGTCAATATATGGTCAATATATCGATTTTCATGTATGGTCAATGTATTACTAATACATTGTCAATATATGATCATTTTTACTAGGTTTAGGAAAGTAATATGAATTTAAATAAAACTAGGTTTTTGTCGGCTTCGATTTATGTCAGGCTAACATAACTAATTTTCAACAAAAACGAAGAACTTCAATGTTTCTTTTCCTGCCTGGCTGAAAGAGAACTTTAATCGAGACGATGTTGTCCTTGTACAACTGCATAAACGATGTATTCTGACACCTGCTGAAAATGCAGTCATATTTTGTAATTTAACTCACATTAACCTTTACGCTATGAGATTAATAAAATGTCCTGTCTTTAATCTAACAAAGCAAGGTTATTTTTACGGATGCAAGCAATCTGGAGATATTAACTTCGTACAAGCGTACAATCCAGCAATCCATTGACCGCTGGATACCTGACAAGGCCAAGCCGTTACAACCTACTTCCTGACCAAGGGATTCAAACAATACTACAGGTATCACGGCGCGGGGCTTCAAATTATTCGAAACAAAACTTTCTTTGGTATAAAAAATCAATCACAGCAGTTTTATGTTAAGCTTCGCAAACTGCTTGACATTCTAAGATGTGGTGATGTATTAAGAAATTAAGCAGTCTATAAATTCTAAACCCTTGAGGCAGTTATGTTGAAGTGTGGTTTGTTCAACAAACGAATGTTGAAGTTACAAGATTTTTACAAATTTCTATAAATAATGAAATAATCGGTAGGACATTTGATTGGCCAGCTTACGTTAACGCGTGTGTTCACGCATAGGATGACACATTTTTGAATTTAATCGCTACAAAATTCTTAACCCATACTGGTCTCGCGGAAGAAGTATTTACAGATGAAGACAATTTTATATAAGGCGTTGAGTGAGATATGGAGTCAAACTTAGCCACACTAAATGACGATGAAGGTAAACTCGGCTAAAAAAGGAAATAGTTTTGTTGCATGCAACATTATAAAAAATTTATTTCTTTATTTTTAGAATACAATCAGAGTCCAATCGAGTATTATTGCGACATTACTACGTTTTAATTTTACACATTATATCTTCTGGTCTGGGCCCCTACAAGGTGATTTTTCTATCTTAGAACAACCACATATCTCGAAAACTTAGAATCGTATCAAAAAATGTTTTGTATACAATTTATTTGTCTCAGAGGGGCCTATTTGTGCTCGAATTTGAGCAGTGCATTGCGCGACTCGGGCACGCAGTCTGTTATAGTACAGTGCGAGAACCGAATGAAGGAGCAGAAAAGCAGGGAAATAGATAGCGGTACACTTCAATTTAATTAAACTAATTTTATAGGGTCTCGAACAATTATTTATAGTCTAAAGTTGTGCAATTATGTGTGATATGAGTTGTAACGTATCAAAACTTGAAAATAATAAAGAACGAAATAAACTCAAAATAACATCAAGGTTAACTGTAGAAAAGGAATAAAAAGGGGTAATAATGGCCTACCTGTTGTTTAAACAAGAATTGATTGAAAAATCGTCCAAAGACGATCACGACACATTCAGACACATTCATAAACAAATGTCAGAACGTTAGATCAGGTTAGATAGAAAGGCAGACGCACAATTTTGAAATAGAGCTTTAAGTTCCAAAATGAAAATCGCGCTGTCTCTCTATCAACTAAAGGTGCGAGAGAAAAACTTTTCACAATAAGGTTAACTAACAGATTAATACACAAATTTGAGAATTTAATTAAATAGAGGTTGGCAACCTTGAAAATATTAAATGTAGAGAAAATTTTCCTAATAAATAATATTTAATTGATGAGCGAGGAAAAGAATATTAAATAAATTAATAAGTTGAAATAAATAGAATAATTAATTAATCTATGAATAATTTAGAGAAAATAAATTGAGAAAACGAAACAGAGTAGTAACCCGGACGCGACACGGTCCTTAACCATCCTCAAATGTAAACATTAATGATATTAAACGATAAATAAACAATTTATCAACAATTGCCAATAATAAATTATTGGAAATCAATTTAAAAAGACTAAGTAAAGAAAGACGTCGTAGGCAGCACGCCAAACAGAATTAACTCTTCAGGTAATATAAATTGTACTTAAATCACAAGAAAATTAATTAGTTAACAAAACATAAATAATGATAAATAACTATTAAATGAAAGCGGATGGCAACAAACGAGATATCCAAACACATCAAATTGAGTGCTAGGAATTTGACTTTCACATCAGTTTTAATAAATAGAGTCAAATACCTAATAAAAACAATAAAAATGTAAAAACTAAATTAACAATCGCCAAACGCGAATAAATATTTTTCAAGACGCTCTTCAATGAAATAAAACGGTGGAAACGATTTCTGGCAGTGCAAAGAATATACCTATGACAAAATATCATTAATTTAGTATACAGAGGAGAAGATATTAGTAAAAATGAGATTAAAATGATCTGCGAGAGATCATTTTAACGGGAATTCCATAAAGAATCGATTCCACTAATTAATTCCAATTTAAATTAATTATTTAAACAACGATAATTTTCATTGGATAATGAAAATCGCAGGGGATAGAATTCGACGAATTCACGTGTTTTTACTTAAAAGAACGAGTTCGCACAGCTCCATTTCAGTAGTTCCAGAGCCAGTAGAGCTGACGGTAAGCCACCCGTCCTCCTAATCCTTTCCTGAATTATTATTAAGAGGATCTCCCTGGAGTTAGAGCCGAAAGATCTAACTCCCCGTATTCGAGTGGCCGAAAAGTCCTCGAACACAGACAAGCGGTTGCGTGCCCAAAAGGATCCGCGATAGCAAGTCGGCACCCAGGGGTTTATTCTGTGGCCGAAAGGTTCCGGAATAACCCAGATTCTGAACAAGAGCACGTGTGTCTGGATGCAGGGGTCCAGACACATCACCGGGGTTGATTGCATAGCCGAAAGGGTTCGTAATTGACACCTGGGTGGCGAGCTCGGGAAAACCAAGACGTCAGCGAGGCTGAAAATCCGTAGGAGCCCCACTGGTTAAGGTCGTGGCCGAAAGGGTCCGAAATTTAGCTTGGTGGGCACTCCGAGGTGCCAGGGTCTTCCAGAGCCGATCTTGATAGAGGGCGCCAAATAGACGAAGTGAAGCATGGCCAAAAGGGTCCGCCAAGTGAAGTCTAGGAGGCTAACTCTAACGAGGAGAGCCAAGATACCCGTGTTCAACGTTCACCAGTCCATCCCGAGTAAACCAAGGCTCTGAAGGTTGTGGAGCGAAGGTGTAAAATATTATTTTATTTTTAGTGAAGAAGTGCCTCTAAGCAAGCTACGAAGCCCGACCAACAGCTGGTGATCAAATTAGTCTTTTGTTTTTTTTTTCATTCATTTTAATAGTAAGTCCTTTGTTTTATTTTTTTTACACCTTAGGTGTCTCCCTTGGTGGTGGACAAAGACTAGCGAGAGAGCTTGTTTACGCCTGCCGATAAAAGAAACCTTTTGCTTTCTAGGTGCACTCAAAGTCAGTGATGACAATGGTCGTTGCCATCAGTCGATAACGACCTGATGCAGCTAGACCGATCTGACGTCTAGATAAGACAGACTTGAAATATCTTATTACATCTCGAGTGCACCAGAGAAAAAGCGAAAGTTTTAGAATGAAGTTTAAATTTTGTATTTTGATTAATAAATTAAATCTATTCAACCCTCTGGGTTATTTACAAATTATAAAATCATATGAAAGGCCTTTAATATTGCAGCATAAATCAAAGTAAAGAATCGTTGATGACCTTCTTAATCGGTTTATTTTTATTTGAAGTATTACCGACAAGTGCGAGATCTCATCGAGTTGCGAAAAAAATAATTTTTCGAAATTATAATTTTTATTATTTCTTTTGTACTAAAATTCAATTTATTCATCACTACAATCTATTGATTATATTTATTTTAAGCATAACCCTTGTCAGAGAAATTTTCAAATTTTGTACCTTTTTATTTTCGCAATTTATATGTTTGGGTGGCAATCGACGAGGAAAAGCGAAAATTCACAATTATTAGAGTATTCAATGCTTTTCCTATGAAATATTTTATTACGATATTTTTTTTTCATGGAAGACAACCTGATAATAAAAGAAGAAAACATGTAAAAAGTTGCACATACGTATTGTGATTCAACATTGTTTCGCTCAAGCACTTGCCCGCAGTAACTGTTACAATAAGTGTCGGTTTTCGACCAATGTCGCACTTGAGATGTTCTTCTTGCTGTATTCAGGCGACAATTATTCGCTTAGACGAATGTAAACCTCTTATGCAGAATTCGAGTTGAGTTTCTGCAGGGATTTTTCTAACTTACCTTTTTCCTCTGCCTTCATTATTCTCTTGCCTTTATTTATTGTGGTACTTCAGATTGTTCCGCCTAACCAAAAATATTGCCTATTTTACAATACCGTCGGTATTGAAGCAATTAGTGTTCGATTTTCTATCAATTTAGCTTGAAAGATTTAGCTTTAAAGAAAGAATATTGATGCCTGTTCATTGTCTTATATGTGGTTATGTTATGAAACAATTTTGAGTTTTTAAAACCGTTGATAGGCTTAAACTTTTAGCTTGAAATTCATTTCGCACACAAGTTGTACGCATTGTTCTACGTTGCGCAACCTCTGGTTTCACTTAGATATAAGGTAGTGCAAGCTATATGAAACGTCAACAATTTTAGCGGTGAAATCATAATTACATTCACATGACAGTTATTGTAATTTGAAGATTGTGTATAATCAATAAAAACTCATTTCACGATGGGGCTCGTGAAAATGGGATGGATTAAGACAATGCTGTCAATTGTTGCAAGACGTTGATGAGGCTAACATCGTGAAACATTGGAGTCCTGAAAAATTCAGGGTTTCAATTTAAAGTATAGGTTTATCATTATCATGACAGGAATTCTAGAAATCCACGCGCCCGTTGTTTTTTACGAATCTACGTCACACTACGAGATTCATTTTTATAAATTTCTCATGCTTCTACAACAGCGAAGAAATCAGAATATCGATTTCATGACAAAATGTATGTTTATTACTCAGAGACAGTAGTCTTGATGTGAATGGCAGATAAACTCAACAAAATAATATTGAAGCCAAGCCACTCGTTCTCAAAATCATCATTATAAGTGTTTGTCATTTATTTATAGAAACGCTCTAGGAATTACAAGTTGTTAAAATGAATCGGATTAAACAATGTGGCATTCAATGGTTTTAAAATATTTTTTGTTGACTGATGGTGATGCATTGGAAATACATAATACAAATTGGGATGACCTTAGTTACATAACATTAAAATTTAAATTGCGACACAAACAGTTATTTCGATGTAGCTGAACCGTTTGTTCTGTTTGGTTCTACTAGAGATTATAACAAAATATTAGCTAATGATAAACATAATTTTTATTGTAGCAAGATCAAATAATTATAAAAATATTCTATTACATGGTGCGGAGAAAAAAGACGATGATTTAAAATATTTTCAGGTACATTAAAAAAACTCTGCGCTCTATCTTGTACAGTTAATTTCATGTTTTCAATTTCTGACACTTACTAAAAAACTTGTCACAATAATTTTTTTTAATTAATTCAGAAATTATTTAAAATTGAACGTCTTTGTTACAAAAATTTTTGTTTGTGAAATGGTCTTCGAACCTGTAATATAAAAACAGCAGAAGTGCGTAAAAAATAAAAAAAATTTATTTTAAAAATTGTACGAATTTTAGAAAACAAATCTATTTTAGTTATGAAATATTGCATCAAATTATACGTAAAACTAAACTAACAATCCAAAATTAAGAAAACTAGACATACTTTTCAAGAAAAGTATATATGCAAAGGAAAAAAAATGTTCCCAATCCATAGATTTTTGTAAGATGTATTTATTCACGGGGTGTAAAAATAGGCATTAAGAAAAACGTGTTCAAAAATTAAGTTGCGAGTTGTTAAATTTCTTTCAGGGAAATAATCTTGAAAAAATTGAAAAATAATTTCTTAAATGATTCTAAAATCTCATAAAGGGGTTCTAGAAAGACGAATAAAAGTTTATTACTAGATTTCACTTACAGATCTATTCAACATGGCTCTTTTTTATTCAATCTTTGAAATTTTTTCTCGATCAGATTTTTTAATAAAAAAGACAATGATCATCTTTAAAAAAAATTGCCTCAAAATGAATTCAAGTATTAACACCTTTAAAATATATTTATTTTAAATGACTAGACAGTTTCGCAAAGTGATTCAGTATAATCGATCCACTCCTTGAACTTTTCCCCCATGGAAAAACCTCAAATATTTTTACGAGATATATGTTTCAAATAATTCCACAGCTTTACGACACGATTCTTACAAGTTGAAAATATGTCCATTGTACAGATTTCTTTCTCAGCAATCTATTATTTAATAATTGATTCTAGGATTCAACTCCTCTAGATGAAAAAACTTTCCTCAATAAGTATATCAATGATTTAATCAAGTTGTAATTTACGCAAGCCTTCTTTTGCATTTCAATCACAAATTAAATCATAAATGGTCCTAACGAGCCAGCTAATAATATATTGTTGTTCATCCAACGGCCTGCCTAAGTGATGACGTCCAAAGTCCCAGGTGTTGCAAAAATAATATGTTAAATATAATGAAATACAGATAATAAGTTTAAAGGATTTTTTAAAGGTTTTTGAATCAATAAAGTACAACAATTTATTAATAGGAAATAATGTTTATTATACAGTGTATATATTTATTAACTTCATTTATTTTATTTCTGTTATAAATTTTATATCAATAATTATATTATGTTTTGCCGAGCGACGAATGCCTTGATCAGTGTGCGCTTAGACTATAACAATCTCCGTAAAAAGTATAGAAACTTCTCGTATTTTTTAAATTATTTTTTTTCTTTTGCTAAACGCGATCACCATGACTTTTACCACCAAAGAGTCGCCAAAATATGTCGCGCTGAAAACGGCATAATCGTTCGGCATACAAATAATAGTACTGTCAAAGTTAAAAGTAATTGGCTGTTTATTTTATGCACTTTTCCCTTTTATTTCTCCATGACTTTTGCCGATTTTTCGTGAAACCTCATATAGGTTCCGCCATACTATTTCAGAAATGTCTCGGCTCTACTTTGCGCGGAACTCTAACGTGTTTCGTTTCACAATACTTGACCCTAGGGTTAGTATTATCCATTATCATTATTAATGTAATATGTGTAATAATATAAATAATGTCGTTATAATATATCTATAATGATTACCGTCTTTTTAATGATAAACTATTCGAATTTTATATTTCTTTTCTAGTGACCGTGTTCGCAATAGTGTGTTATAGTCTGTAGTTCAAGGTATGCTTTACAGAATGTTTGTATTAAATTTAGAAAGTTTGGTACCCAGAATATGATAAAAAAAAGATGAAAAACAAATAAACATGCTTTCTTCAACCGTAAAGGTGATACTTCAGTTTCATCGTCGTTTTATAATTTATCAATAAAATTTTTTCTTATTCTTTACTTTAGTCTCCCTCGGATCATAAAGTTTGCTCACGTCCCACACGTTCTTTACAACCCTTTTAATTCAATGTAAAAAAGTGTCCGCTGCACAACGCAAAAACAAGAAAATGTCATATATATATTTATATAGATTTGTATATATATTTATATAAAAAACAATCAATTGCCGATAGTTTCGACAATGTCCCGAAAAATGAATCGATCAATTCGTGATAAATGCAACAAACGTAGAGATAAGAACAAATGTGGTACGAATCACTGTCGCCTTATAAATATATCATATAATGAAGGTTATAATATATCAACTTCAATTTTTTTACTTGCTTTCAATTCTCTGCCTTTCAATTAATTTAGTCGAATCGCGACATATTCATCCATTCTCATGGCTACGTTCGTCTGGTCATGCTCGACTCTGCTGCTACCTTTTTAAACCCGCTCCCACAATTGTGTTTCGCCTATTAAATTCAATAGCTTACTCCCTCCTTCAAGTCTCACTTGCGTCACAAATGTCACGCTCTCTCTAACATTCTAAAGTAAGTGATAATATTATAATTGCATCATTAATCATTATATTGTTTAGTATATGAGTAATACAAGCAACGCGAATCTCGCGCAACTTAAGTAAGCGTATAATTACAATAATCAAAAATTGTTATCGTCGTTCGAAGAACCATATTAGTCTCTCGCAACAATATTTGTCTGAGTAGCGCTCGACGATACAACTACATCGTCCTAATCTCACCAGGTTATTTGTTTAGAAAAATTGAAAATTAAGATAGTGCGAGAAAGGATCAACAATACATGGGTACGCTCATGCATCTCGCCACTTCATACACCGTAGTACGGAACATGTCCTGCGCCCCTTCAGCTTCCATTAGTTCGCTGCAATTCGTTCAACAAGAATAATTATTACAAATCAGGCAGGACTTTGTCGATATATTCGCAGGATTCGTGAAAGAACGACTGGTCATTGCGTATAACCTATCACACTTGTTTCGTCTATTTGTTCTTTCGTCAACACTCTCGTATATTAATCGTAGCTTAGGGAGCTCACAAAGTTTACGCAACCAAGTCCCTGAGTTACCGAATAGGACCGAATCGGAAACAAGGTCAAATGGGACGAAACAAGATGAGACAGGTTAGAGCTTGGTTGGATCGTTCTGTATGTATCACTCTAAGCTCACCACACTGATATGCTAGACCTCTCTTACTTATCGATCTATCGTTACATTATTGTTCGTTCTAATTAACTTAGTCTCCTCCAATGCACGCGCTCGGTTTATTTAATAATCTCTGACGTCACATCGAGCCGGACGACTTTGAAACATGTCCGGCCTGACTGACCGCGCCATCATTTAGTTTTTGCTTTCACTTGCATCATCTCTTTTTACACTCTCGATTTTCTACTACTCACGATGTATTCCTATTTATATGCGTTTATAATATATTTATATAATATATATAATATTACTTTTTCATAATAAGTAATCATTTAAATAATAATATTAGTCAATTAGGGATCTCCTGCCAATCGCGTTTACGTTTTACCGTT
>JABFQD010004654.1:0-11533 GCA_022817045.1 Psix sp. ZL-2020
ATAAGCTAGTTTATCTGCATATTTTACAACGAAGCTGTACCTTCTATAATAGTTGGATGGATAACTCCATAATCATAAAGATTATTAGTCACCTTCCAGTATCTGAATATTTGTATAACATATTTCATTTGGATTGTTTAATATTTTCTCACAGACCAAATATAACATTAATAAGACTAAATTGAATATTCTGCATAATCTGATATTGAATTAAATTAAATTACTATGTCATACGGCTTGAAAAGTCGGATATCTTTTAGCCTCAGAGGTATAAATGTTTTGATAGCACGAATGACGTGATTGACATTCTGGCCGTGAATAGCATTATGTTCGATTTTGTAACATCTCGTTTGCTTAATCAAAAAATGAAAATAAAAACAAGCTTTAAATGTTAAAAATATAACATACTGTTTACTTACCTTTAAAAATAATTCATATGTAGGAAAATAATATTGAACATTGCTATTATTGAATGGTATCGATATAACTAAGCATGAATAAAATGTAATATTTTAAAAACAATAAGAATCGTAGAAAATAATATAAATCATATCAAAATAATTAATATTTTGAAAGTAAGTATTAATTGATACTAACAAAGCCATTTCTCCTAGCTGAAATTTTAATTTTAATTCATGTTTGCGTGCATTGATTATATTCGCAATTATGATGATAGTTTTTTTCTTTTTATATAAAAGCATCATTTAAAAATAATAAATATCATAAAGTGACATATATTGTTGAACAATTGTATATATAATCTTATAAAAGTGTATATAAAGTGTTCTACAATAAGCAATAGATTTACTTGAGAACAAAAAAAGCCTTTTTCTTCAGATATTGAATAAAAATTGAATGAATAAAATTACTGATTAGAAGTCAAAAAATGTCTCAGAATAAGAAACAGAATAAGAATCTAAAGAAGACCTTCGAATACTAAAAATCTAAACCTGAAACCTATCTGAATATGATTAATCGAAATTTTGTTATTTTGAAGTGAGTGTTTAAAAACAATCACTGGTGAATATCGAGTAACATTATTATTGTTATAATCAATTAAGCAATAATGTGATGCACGTGTCTTCTCGAGACTTGTCTGCCCATCGGTTCTGCGCGATAACTTTAATCGCCGAAAGCGCGATTGCAACTATATTTGACATCAGCACGCGATTAGCTCGACGCGCAACTTCTCAATGAAACAAATATGATGTCATGTATCGCGAGAAAATGCAATCACACGATGGGAAATTTGCATCGGAATGATTTATTATTCAAAATATTAAATGTCTTGCGGCAAAAATGGTTTCGTCTCTTAGACGTAAAATCACGATAAATGTGTTTGACTTGTGACGTGTGTTTATGGAGAAAGCACAGTCGTTTGACGTATAAGAAATCATTCTGTTTGGCACGAATCTCATTACGATAAGATCTGAACATTTCTCACTAGGACAATTTAGAGAATAAGTCAAGATGAAATTCGCAGGCGACTCGTTTGCCGTTGATAAGATGAGACAGATAAGACGAAATTGATACGATCGCAGGAGGAATACCTACGATTTCGAGGAATCCTTAAAAAGTGCGAAAGCGAAAAATGAAACTGGATACATCAGAGCGTGCGTAATTTTTTCCCCTCGAGCGCGCGTTTTTTATCCCGAGTTATCGAACTTTGGGTGCTGGTCGTGCTAGTCATTTGATACGTATGATTAAATGTAAGTCGATACGCCAGAAACAGCGAAACAGGTTGATAGACATTTGGATGCAATATTTATTGCGTACGATTTGCACGACAACTCGGTTAAGACGCAATTCAGGGGTGACTCGCGTGGGATGGTGGAAAATGAGCGTAATTTATTCAACTTTTTGGCTTAAAAATGTATCTCTTTCTTAACGCGTCAGCACACTCTTCTTTGTGGAATATCATTATTTTCAATCTTGGCTAATTCATTTATTTTCATAAATATTTCAAATGTCTTTTAAACGTATTTTAAGATACCTTTAAAGTCATTTATATGTTTCTGTTGCGCGTGTCTGTTGCTTCATTAAATTGTATGTATTCAAACAAAATTATGGGTAGGAACAATTAGGTTTAACAAAAGTGAAAACTTGTTCGGAATAGAAAGAGCCTTTAATGTGCGTTTATACGATATAAAAGACAACGGTATTTCGGGGAATGTTTTATAGCGGCGTGTCGTTTGACTGGGCGATTTGGAATCTTCATTTATGAGACCAGATATGACGCCTGTCATTTCTTTAAATGACATTAAGTATGGAGATTGAAATCAACGTACGAGAGTTCATTCAGGGGACTGAAAGCGCGATTGTCTGAGATGAGTTAGCTTGCGCGTTGCCGATCGACCTTTTGACGTCTCACCCTAAGCGAAACAGAAAAAAAAACGCTGCGCGAAAAAGAAATTGGAAGAAAGGATTGGCACCGAGCGAGAGAGAAACTATTCCTTCGCCAAGAGAGAGAGAGAACTCCCAACGACTTCAAGTCCGTTTAAGCTTTAAACCGGGCGTCTTTTGCGAGGACATAAATCACTGATTTGAATAAATATTCTTGGCAGACAATTAATTTTGTACGTCTTCTCTCTTTGTATTATGATTATGATTATTCATAATCGCGTTTTGTGAATCGCCGTGAAAGAACGATTTAAGGCTCTTGCGTATCTTTTTTTGTCGCGCCTCAATTGTTGCTGGGCTTAGAATACCTCTTTCGTTCGAATTGTGGTTTAGAAATTGGGCGATGACAAAAAATAGACAAAAATATGCGATATTTTTGTATGTTGGTAAGCGGATTTGCAGGTTTAAGGATCGCATTTTTAACGACTGGTTTTTTTATTGCAGAGACCTCAGCTCAAATAATATTGCCAAACTAGAAGTCGATGCTTTGATCAACTTGACGAAACTCAAACAATTGTAAGTAATTTTATCTGCAAATTATCTAAAATTTAGTTTGTAAAATTGATTGAAAATATATTTTAATTTATTAATGTGAAATTGAATATATATTTTTGTATATAATTTTAGACGATCTTTAAGTTACTTTATAACTATATAATTAAAGCAATTTTCATTTTCATGAAAATTTTGATCAATTTCAGGGACCTTGGCCACAACAAATTTGGAGATAATTTTACTCTCTCCTTGTCCAATGAAACGCAGTTGAGAGAATTGAGATTAAGTCATAATGAATTAAATGCAACACCTGCGCAATTGAAACTTAAAGATTTGACGCATTTATATTTGTGAGTACATTTTATTAAACAAACTAACATCATGTAAATATGAAATGTATTTTATATTACGTATTTCTAATACTAATTTGTGTTTTATTTTAGGTCGCATAATTTCATAACTTTTATTGACGAAAGTGTTCTATTGAATTTTCCAAATTTGCAACATCTTGACTTGAGCTATAATAAAATTTCTATGTTACAACACACAAAGGATTCAGCTTTTCCACCAAATAAATTGTCAACTTTGTAAGTAAATTTATGAATTATTAGTTCAAGCGTAAGATTGAATTTTGATGTTTTTATGTTGATTAACTCTTTGATGAGCAAATATTGCGATTCGTATATACTTTGGCATGAATCGCGATTTAAGATAAGCAAAGGATTAATCATATTTATTTCTTTTTTAAAACACAATTTAATTGCGTAACGATATATTTGACAGAAATTTAAATGCCAACGACATTGAGACTATCCAAGGAGGTTATTTTTCTAATTTATCCTCCCTCGAAGAACTGCGGCTGAACAAGAATCGGCTAAGTGTGTTGAATAACGCTTTTTCAGGGCTTAGCAATTTAAGACTTCTGTAAGTAAAATGAAATTTGTATAAGAAAGGAAATTGATTTATTCGTTTCATGTCTTCCGCATTTATGGCTTTACTTGTTCCTTTTCATGAGGTTTTCATTTCTTTCAGGGAATTAAATCGAAATGATTTAAAAGTGATAGCGAGTATGACTTTCCAACATTTGCAAAATTTATGCGACTTAAGGATTAAAAGAAATAAAATAACGAAGTTGAACCCTGGAGCGTTTTTGAATTTACGTAATTTGGCGTACCTTCAATTAGATTATAACCATTTGACGACAGTGGATACAGGTGTTTTTTTCCACCTAAAGAGTTTGCAAAAAATTACACTTTCTCACAACCGTATCGCAAGCATTGATAATCAGGCTTGGAATTTTTGCGAAAAAATATCTGAATTAGATTTGTCTTATAATAACTTGACTAGCATCGAGCGTGTGATGTTCGAATCGCTTGACAAGCTCGAAAAATTGAAACTCGAGCATAACATGATCAAACACATTTCTGATGGCGCTTTTGACAATACACCAAATCTCCAAGTCCTGTAAGTAACTAATAGATCTTATAAAAACGATCACCATTACATCAGAAGAATAACCTTTATCATAATACTGAATAATTTACTTTTCAGAGATCTTAACTACAATGATATCTCATATATGGTTGAGGATATAAATGGAGCTTTTTTACCATTGGGACAGCTAACATTACTGGGTTTGGCGAATAATCAGATAAAATCAATCAATAAAAATGCATTCACCGGATTATCGAGAGTGACCGAGCTTGATTTAACAGGAAATCACATAACAAGTATTCAAGATGGTGCCTTTTATGTTATGACTGACTTAAGGATACTTAAAATGAATACAAGTAAGTAATATTTTGTTCTTTTTTTTATCATTAATTATAATCTCACCATATCTTTAAACGAATTTTATTACAATGATAAAGGTTCTCTCGTGTGCGATTGTCAACTTCAGTGGCTTCAGGAGTGGTTACAAATTCATCATTTTGATGTGAAAGCCAAATGTGATTATCCTTATTGGTTGAGAGGGATGTCAGTTAAGAGTTTGCATCCATCTAATTTTACATGTGGTAAATTTCTTTTATTAAATCTTTTCAAAATAATTTACGAAATACCCAATTTTTTCTTACATCTGTTTTTTGTTTTAAAATAAAAAATAATATAATTTATGTTTTTTCTAGCTGAATTTCCCAAACCTAGAATTGTTGAACAGCCTGCTGATCAATCGAGCATCAAAGGCGAAAACGCTAGTTTAATTTGCCGAGCTACAAGTACATCAGATGCACCATTAGTTTTTACGTGGAAGCACAATAACCTCGAAATAAAAGCAACAGATACGCAATTTGATATGGTTTCATCCGACCGTGGAATCACTGAAGCGACATCAAAATTGTTCATCTATAATGTATCGCACGCAGATGCTGGGCGGTATCAGTGTATGGTTTCCAACAGCTATGGCACTACGTATTCGAACAAAGCAAAAGTTACAGTTAGTGGTGAGTATTTAATTATTACTTTGTGATATGCATAGCAGAATACATTTTTGTTGTAGAGAATAATTTGTTTACTGAAACGTAACTAATTCTTTAATTGATTTTGCAGTTTATCCAACGTTTACCAAAGTGCCAAAAGACATTCGACAAACCGCTGGTAACACAGTTAGTTTGGAATGTTCGGCACAAGGCGAACCTTTGCCTCAAATAGCGTGGCAGAAAGACGGTGGCAATGATTTCCCAGCTGCTCGAGAAAGGCGGATGCACAAGATGCCAACAGACGACGTTTTATTTATCATTGACGTCAAAGCCGCGGATAGCGGCATCTATTCTTGCACTGCGCAAAACCTGGCGGGCTTGATAAGAGTTAATGCCACTCTAACTATTTTAGGTCAGTATCCATTCGTTCACATATGAATGTTTATATCAATTATTCAGCACACATGCGGGCATATTAACACTTCACTTTGTTAAATAATATACGGTTGAAAAAGATTGTGTGAATAATTATTATAATTTCTAATAAAATGAATCACATTTCATGTAAAATTAATTTTACATAAATCGAATGCAAAAAATGTTTTGTTTCTTTCAATTTAAACGCTATTCCATCAATAGATTACTGAATTTCAAAGAATTAATTAACCGCAGATGTTCTTCGATGTATGCTATTACGCAAGAAAATAATTAACGAGTCGTTATAAACAAATTAATTGATTTATTGAAATTGCGCTTTGACAGAACCTCCGTCGTTTGTTAAACCAATGGAGAACAAGGAGATAATGGCCGGAGGTTCTATTGTACTGGAATGCATGGCCAGCGGATCGCCTCGACCTAAACTACTGTGGAAGAAAAATGGTAACCCCTTACAGGCCACGGAGCGACATTTTTTTACTGCAGAAGATCAGTTGTTGATCATCGTCAATACCATCGCTAGCGATGCTGGTAATTACGAATGTGAGATGAGTAATTCACTGGGAAGTATCGTTGGAACTTCGCAACTCACTATCAACCCAGGTATATATATATATTCATATTTTTTCATACTACCATTTTAATTATGTTCATTTAAAAATATTAGATATTTTAACAGAAACCTAAAAAATAATACCAACTATTAAATTTTACAGCACCGAATTCTTTGGTTAACGAGGACGATATTCTTGGCTTGATCATTATTACCGTGGTTTGCTGTGCTGTCGGCACTTCAATAATTTGGGTCGTCATAATATACAGAACGCGACAACGCCTAAACGCAGAATCTATTGTGACTGAAGAAGCGCCAAAAAGCACTGCAATAGTTGTGGTTCCAGATACGCAAACACATATGTATTTGGACACCAGTTCGCAGCACAGTAAAGATAGTGGTACAGGTGATAGTACCAATCCCAGTAACGACCAATTACAACTATGCTTACCTGGTAAGATACTTTAATTGCATAAACAGAAGAATTATATGAAGTTAGAATTACACGAAAACAATGATTTTTCTAATATTCTTTTGTGATTCATATTTCAGAAGAAATAGTAAGTTGTGCCATTGCAAACGAAGATGACGGCGAAGATGAGGCAGGTGAAAATCCTCTTCTGCATTACACTAATCACGAACGACAAGTTCAACATAATAACGGAGACGATCATATTACCTAAGTCAGGAACACTGGACTGATACAATGAAAACCTATCATTTCTCGGTAATCGAGAAAGAAACGTACAGTATTTATATGGCTATGTCGCAAACGGCTCAAGCTTGTTTCAACCGACATAAAGCAATTAAACAATCCTCACCCGTTCGAAACGTATACCGTCCTTATTGATGGTCCGACTTTTATACTTTTCTTCTTAACCGGCTTGTATTGAATATAACGATTAATCAGTTAATTTACTTTTTACTTCAGGGTGATTCTTCTGTTCCTATTATAAAAGTATATGCTACGTTTAAGCTATCAACAGTTTTGTCATTTATATCAAAGCATTGCTCTGATTACAACAAAATGAAATTACTTACCAAAATCTATAATGAAATCTGAAGAATCATCTCAATAAGTGCAATTGACTGTCGGTTTTGCAGAAATTTTTAATTGTAGATTAAAGGATATTCATAAATCATTATTGTTAAATCCTTTGAGGTTTTATCTTCTGAAAGTCAGACTAAAAGTATGATTCGAAAATAACTTTATGCAAGTATGGGAAATTAAAACATTTAAACTATGAACTTATTCAGTTTTAAACAAAGATGAATAAAATGATATTTATTAATTCAGTAATATATAAATTACTGAATTGTCTTGTATTAAAATTGATAATACTAATTCTACAGTAAAATTATACATATTTTTAATTTAGACAATAAGTTTAAATAAACTTATTTATGAACGTTTTTAATAGATTTTTTTAATTTAATTAAGTTTATAAAATTGATTCAACCACTTGTAAAAGTATTTTCTTTTTGAAATATTTAAATTTTTAAATAAAAATGCAATTGAGAAAGTATTAATATAATTAAATAATCATTTTGTTTTATATTGAGACTAATGCTCCATTGCTTGTATAGTAGCATACGAACGCCAGTGACTTACCATGATGTAAAAACTTGAACTGAGTGTCGTTTCGAACGATTAGACTAGAATGGGAGAGTTGAATGTCGCGTGAAAAATGTTTTACTGATTTTGAAACAGGTTTCTTTTTATTATGAGTATTTATGAAATAAGTGCAACAAATAGTTTATTGCAGAAAATCGGTTGCAATTAAATAAATAAACTATCAAACTGTTTTTTCACTTTTTATTCATTTTATTCTAGTTTGAAATTGAATGTGTGAGACATATTTGTAAAAATTTGTATTAAGATAAGATACAGAAAGTAATGCGACATAGACTATTACCATAAGTATATACTACAATGTACTGCGTATATACAAACGAAAGGTTGAAAAATAATTTCCAAAATGTAATTATTTTTATAATATGTCAAATTGCCTTGAATAATGAAGTTCACTAATAACATAAATATTTACATGTTGCTATAACATATTAAAATGTTGAATTAATATTTTTATACTAATATGAATGTTTGCTATAGCTATAGTTACATCGAGCTGATTACGTACAAGTGTACTTAAAATTTATACAATTTCACATTCAAGAGTCCAGATGATTATTTTACAATTAAAACAATTGTTAAATATGAAATGTGTGCAAATAGGTAGCCTTCGAAAGTTACAGTGACAATATACATTAAGTGTTGCTTAGCACAAAAAATATTTCGAACTTGTTTATCAACCTTTCAAATTTGTATATCTACTTTTAGATCAGCTTTTTGTGATAGATATTTATTCTAGATTTATACAATTGAATACTGTTAGATAACTTTTTCGAGTGTCATTTTAGTTAATTTTACAATTTGTGATGAACATTAAAATATTAAATGCGATCTTATATTGATTGTATTAAATTCGCTTTAAAAAATCATCTTTTCACAAAATGTCTTCCCTTGCCGAAATTAAAGATGATCAGTGATTATATTGTTCCGCAATTGTCTTGACAATTAATTGAAGTGAATGAATTCGCAACATTAGTAACAAATAAGTTAACTAATATATTGCTGTTTTCATCTCGACCAATTTGCGCCACCTTTAGTTTCGGTGATACTTATATTGCTTTAGAAAGTGTAACATCAGAGATAAATTTTATGTTCTCTTATGTTGAATACTGTTAAAATTAATGCCTAATTCTTTGTTATGTAATACATGAAGGCCAATTTTATATTTTTACTATTCGATGTCAATGTTTTATTATATTTTCATAAAAAACTATTTGAAAAATCATTTATAAAAAATATATAATTTATTTATAAAAAAGTTATCATCAAAGTGAACTGAAAAATAATTTTTAACATTTCGATATACTTCAGTATATTTTATGAAATATTATTTCTGATTACAGTCAGATAATGATAATTTTCAACGATTATAATTGTTTGCTCATTTTTGTATTGTAGGCATCTGTAATTTGCTGTGTATATATAATTTTATTCTTTTTATGTTTAGAATTTTTATGGGATGTTGTGATTTGTATATATCCATACGAACATTGAAAATCAATTTATTGTATAATTTGGATGTATAACAATAATTATATAAACATTACATTGATTTATAAAAAAAATTGTTATCATTGAATACATCTATTATCATTTCTGCACTTAATTAATATGCCGGTTTTTCATTTTGTATTGATCTTTTTTTTATAGCTTATAATTAAATAAAATAAATAAAAATCTTATTTAAACAAAATTAATGATTTTATTGCAATTTTTTATAATTTATGAATTTGTCATTTTTAAAATATAGTTGCTCAGATAGAATAGGTCATATTTAAAATATTTACAAAAATATAAAAATTTACTTTAACATACATAATTCAATGATAACATTTAAATATATTAGATTTATGCAATCATGTATTATTTATCATGGTAAAAGAAAATAATAAAGACATAATTTTACACTTTAAATTTAATTCATACACATTTACACAATTATTAGCTTTAATTATTTACATAATTCAGTTTATAAAGAGCAGTCACACAAATTCATATTCAAGTCAACTATTACGTTATCAAATGAAAGCACACAGAAATATTCCGTCATAGTTTTGCTTAAGAATGTTAAAAAAGTTACTTGTAGTTCAGAATTAAGTGTGAGAATTAAGTATATATTTAAGAATAAACAATATTATATTGAGGTGAGAGAAGCTATATCACAAACATCAAAAATTGTATACTTAAAAACTTATATGAAGCTATAATTATATAAAAATATTTCTGAATGATTACATTAAAAATACTACATATTACATACAGGATATTTATTTTTGCTGTTTTTTTTATTTATATTTGAAATATTATGAAATTTTTTAGTTGTTATCTATAATAATAATCATCACAATGCCAATTTTACATTGAGTTTTTACAATCATATTAAAACTGGAGACAAATACAAAGAATTTTCTCAATTTTATATTCACAAACAACATTTTCTCATGAGATAATCAATAAATATTTCATTTGCATATCTGCAACACTTTTAGTATATCATTTAGTACAAAAGACCATTATCAAAGCGATTTTCTTTATTGATCTCTCATGAAAATTATTTACAAATAATGGAATTTACAATTGCAGTATGACGAGTAATGTACATCATACATTATATAACTATACACACTAGTCCATAACTGACTAGTTGATTTACAAACTATTTATATATTTATTCTGCTGGAGATGTATAAAAACCGATTCTACCATTGAGTACTAGATTTTCTTTGTAGTCTTTTTTGATTTAGGATAACTTGGTTTAGATGAGTATTAAAAGAAATAGTAACAAATGTAGAATTTTCAAGTGGGTTGAATTAACTATCTAAAGTTTCTTTAAGTAGTTTTCGGCTTTAGTAATTTATAACATTTTGTGACATTCATTTCAATTTTTTTGAACGTAAATAATTAATACACTTGTGATAGGATTGTTATTATAGAAAATTGTTGATGATAATGACATTAATTATTTATTTAAAGCGACGAATCTTTAGTTCTTAACATTTTTATGTGAAATAATTATTTAATCTAATTCAGAATTTATAAGATCTAACTTTAGGAACAAAGAGATTATTTTAGTCCTAAGAATTGAGTTATATATTATAGTTGCGAAAATGTTTCATTTTAACGATTATCGTAGTTTTCTCAATTAAGACTAACGTCTCTTCATCAATAACATTGTGTCATTTCACATAAAAAAATACTTGTATTAATTTTCAACTAATTAATCTTCCAACTATAATATAAGAAATAGAGTTACTTATCAGTTATGTACATTTTAATGTTCAGAGAAAAATATTAAGGATCATGTGCTAATTGTTTCATATTACATTAAATTATTTTGAATATAAAAATTATTTGTATTCTTTGATAAAATTCAAAGCTTTATAATTGTACGCTTACAGTTTGATCTATACATTTACAATTATTTACATGTTATTTTGTTTTAATTATTATTTAATTTTCTTTGATTAAACGTTTCATTTTTTTTCCTTGTATAAAATTGTTATAAAATTGTTTAAATATTTTTTAATTTTATACAATTGAGAATAAAATTGTCTTTAAAAGAAGTTTTTTGGGTGCGAAAAGTGACAGAATTTAATACGT